>JAODAL010030422.1:0-49994 GCA_025379985.1 Phyllomedusa bahiana
TCAATTTTTTCACACCCAAAACATTTCCCACAAAGCACTAAAAACTCATCGTGTGGAATACAATGCTGTTGCCACGGAATCGGTGAAATGAACGGGGAATGCGTTTTGGGGCACAAAAACGCTCAAAAAAAATTTTAAAAAACGTCCAAATAAGCCCTGCTCGTAAAATATTATGTAGGGGGGGGGGGGGGAGATAAGGACATGCGCCGTTACCCCGCCGTATAATACATGTCAATGGGATCAGCGCGACTCCCAAAACAGCCGACGTATTGCAGCGCGCGACCTCCGCGTTTAGCTGTGTGAACATACCCTAATAGGCTACAAATAGATACACAGACGGGGGAAGTGAAGACTCGCATGACTGTTTTTGATACTTCATGAGTAACAAAAAATAGGAAGGAAAAAAAGTCCATGTAATTTCCAGTCTCCGTATTGGCTGATGTCTGTGATCTATCTTTGCATCGTATACTCTGCATGGTCGGGATGGCCTCTCCTGGCCATGGATAAACCACTGCTTTGCTAGCTATTGCCGGTGAATCGGGCCAAGCTTTCCTTGTCTCGCGCTGGCAATCTTTCAGCTTGCAGAGCGTAAGCTGGTTGTCTGCTAGAGAGCAAATCAACCCAAATCGTAGTAATAGTGTTTTTTTTTTTTTTTATGGTATGTGTCAAAAAAAGCAGGTCTGTGATGATGCTCCAGAAGCAGTGACCTTTTTCCAAACCTCCACCCCCATCCTTCTTTTTCTGCCGGACCTAAAGGGATTACATAAAAGGGGGTTTCCCCTTTTTCTAAATGACATGTTCAGTAAAGCAAAGGGTTGCATTGAAATTGAAGAAATTGATTTCCATAATGAAGGGAAATATGCCAGTGCCCACTTGTGCCCTCCACGGATTGCTTGGAAAATAATGCCAGTCTGAGTATAATAGACTTCTATCATGTGCTATGTCATAGATCAAAACTTTTAAGGGCCCCATCCCCAAACATGTTAATGCTCTTCCGAGGTTTTTTGTTCAACCCCTCATAAAAGTATTCACATGTATACCATGGTGAATTTATAGGCTTCAGTAGACTAGTTGTGACTATTTCTGGTCTGTTGCATGCCAGTATGCGCTTTTTTGTTGGCCAGAATATCTATCCTCCAAATACAATCTATACCAGTGTAAAAGATTAAATACAGTCAGTCTGCTGAAGCCTATGGCTTTGCTACTGTGTACTGTTAATGGGGTTGTTGTGTCACTACTAAGAATTGCTTTTATCATGTAGGGAACTGTAAATGAAGACTTTTTCCAATATATTGCTTTTTTTTTTCTGCGTTGAGATAAGAAACTGTATCTGCTCTTAGTGCACAGAGGTCTATCTGGTTACCTTCCTTCTCTCTCTGCTCTGTCTGATCTGAGAGCAGGGAGTAATGTCACCACAGGACAGAAGACAGCTTCAGAACAGTGTGTTATCTCTAACAAAGTAGAGTAATTACCCTTAACTGTTTACTTTTAGTTCTGAAGCTGTCTGCTGTATAGATAAGATCTGCTGCAGTCATGTTGGTGCAATTAGAAGAGCTGTGAATACGGAGCAGTTATGCTGATCACTGCTATAGAACCACCCACAGCCCAGACAACCCATTTAAGTATCTTTTTAGGTTCTATTCGGATTTAAATCCACAACAGAGTTTAACGAAATGTTGCATATTAAGAGGCTATACTTGTTACCAATAAATTTTATATTCTTGTTTGTTTGGTTTTGCAGGTCTTGGGCACAATCGTTCCAAAAAACCCCCGGGGTAGCCCTTTTTTACATCCAAATAGCAATAATATCATGTAAAAGGTGCGACATAGGTTTAACGAAGACTGTTTTAAAGGGATCTATCGTTCTCAAATACTTTGTATAGGTTAGACTGACCTCTAGAACATGCAACAGGATGTATAGACTTTTGTGTAGATCACTTCTAGCTTTGCTGTGTAGAATGGGCAAGGTAGCAAGTGCCACCCCCCTTTGGCTGTCTTTTTTTTTGTTGGTGCTTCCACTTTGACAGGAAGTTTTGATAGATTTTATTTTGTTTATAGAAGTAAAAGATCAATATTCACGTTCTTATCAGCAGGAAGGGCTATTTTTTTCTGACCCTATCTTTTTAATTTTAAAAACTAAAACCCTTTACATCAAAGAGAAGCCTTGTACCATCCTGTCCGGTCTTCAGAGCATATTTGTGTAGTTTTTCTCACACTAGACTCTTCCTCTCGCGAGAAGTAAAGCTCTGCTACCTCACATTTATAGCCAGACTTCCGGCTTAGTGTATCATTGTTTTTTCACAACTCCTCCATTGAATTCCCCCCCCGTAACCGCCAGAGGTATAGGGCTGAAAGGCACCACTCTATAGACACCCCACAGCCTGCACAAGAAGTGGGATCCTGAAGTGGCTGTGAAGAGCGAGTACTGCTAGATGGGACAACCCCTTTATAAATTTAATGACGTTCTTTTAAACCTTTCCTGCTCTGCTGTAAATGTACACCGTGGTGGTACGAGTATGTTCACACAATTACGGTAATTCATGGCTCTCGTTTTGAACGCTGGGGGGAAATGTGACATGTCACTTCTTCCCGGCATTTACGTGACGGGGATAATGGAGCTGAACGGGGCCGGCCGTTCACCGCGCTTTAAAAGTACGTGCGGCCACGCTTAATTAAAAAACACCCCATATTGGCACACCGTACATCTGCAATTTGCCGTGGAATCTACCAAAACTCCTTAACACGGCCCCTGATTTTTACGCGGCTGGTACGGGGCTTCCCTACAGAAACGTTTTTTGGGCGCGATGCAGACATGGGATTTCGGCGCGAGATGGGGGCTGTATAACAGCCCTGACCCAGCGCACTCCCAACACCAGGAACCTCTCTCCCTGTCTTTAACCCTTTGATTGCGCTGCGGTGACTATCCGGGGCAATCAAATGGTTTCCCTGCTCTGTCGGGTGATCGAGACACTTGGTGACCCGTCAGAGCCTGGGAAATGGCTGCACAGTCAGCCCGGGGGACTTAGATGGCCCCAGGGCTGCGTGTAAGAGCCGGGGGACCAGTACAGACTTTTGGGCTGTCCGATCACTGCTTGTCAATAACAGATTATAATTATTAGCATTTTCATATAGCTAATGTAAAAAAAAAAAAAAAAAAAAAAACATTAACCTTCAGGGGATTCCAAAAAAAGACAAACCAAAAAAAAATTTAAAAAAAAAAATAAAAAATAATAAAATAAAATTATTTAAAAAAAAGTCCTACACTACACAACAAAAAACATACACAGTTGGTACCCCCAAACACCGTAATAACCCAAAATTTAAAAAAAACAAGTTAAGTGTGAAATGTGAATGGTGTAAAAAAAAATATAAATAAAAAAAAATTTTAAAAAAAATTCTTCAATTATTTACAAGGTAACTTAAAGGGGTTGTCTCGCTACAATGATTGGTTTTTAATTAAAAGATCTTTAAAAAAAAAGCAGCTTTTGCAATAATTTTCTTACAAAAGTCCTACTGAATTTTTAGCTACCCTTTTCAAGGAGTGCATCAGCTTCTCAAATCTCTAAACACCGACCGTTTTATCCTTTTCTTACTGCTGTCAGGTCAATGCTACCAAACCTTTTTAAGACAGGTTGGAGCGAGAGCCCCTCCTGCACAAATGCTTCGTATGGAGGGGGGAGGAGGGGGGACTCTGGCTTCTAGTCCTGCTGCCGGATTTAACCCCTTTTGTGCCTGCTCCCCTGCTCTCTACACAATGAGCAAGATGAGGCTGATCAATAGATGTGACCGTGACCCTTTTTGTTACATAACATATGTCTGTGGAGCTGTAACTATAATAATACTATCCCAATTGTGAACAGTTCATGCTGTACTAGGGACACATCCTGAGTAACACTTTGCAGCTTCCCGCCTCTGTTCTGAGAGGGTTTTGTTTGTTGTTGCTGGAGATGTGGAATATGTAAGCTAACAGAGGGTATAGGAACACTTGCACCCCCTCTGTTCTGCTATTAGCAACATAGACCTCTCTAGGCAGGCACACACAGGGTTAACTCTGGCAGCAATCCCCCTGCCCCCACCCCCCCTGCTGTATAGAAGTTACCATGGATGCTGCCTTGTCTGAGGGAAGGGGGGAAGAGGGAGGGGGAAGAGGCATAGAAAGCTAGCAAGCCCCCTCAATTCAACTCCCCATTCACAGACAGAGGCTGAAAGCTATTAATGAGACAACTCCTTTAAACTATTCCCCAATAAAGTACAACTCGTCTCGAATAAAATAAAGTTACAACTGTTGAAACGCAAGGAGGCAAAAACTAAATAGATTTTCTGGTCACTAACTACTTTTCAGGCGTTAGGTTTAAGGGTGTATGGAGAGGGTTCACTTGCTGTACCTGCTTCATGTGCAGCAGGTTCCAGCTATTGTATACAGCTGACACTTGACGCGAACAGCAGGTGTCGGACACAGCTCCTGGCGGCACCCCAGTGACTAGATCGCGGGCTGGTGAGCTGTTGCTTTGGTAGCCGAAAGCCCAATAAAGGTTTCCAAAGACGCCATGTTACTCTTCCCCTGACTTCCTGCCATAACGCCATCTTGGTACATTCTTCTACATTTCTATAAAAAATGCTGAACGGTGTACAAGTGATCACACCCCGTAGTGGGACTGCAAAAGTGGTTTAAAAGCAATAAACAGTAAAAAAAAAAAAGTTAACACCCCTCTATTTTACAAATTAAGATAGTTCAAATTATTTGTATTGCCACATACGTAAAAAAGTCTGATCTATTAAAATAGAACATTTAGAAGAAATATTTCAAATGGCATTTCAAGTCCCCCAAAAATTGGAATAAGCAGTGATTTAAAAAGTCACATGTTTCCCAAAATGGTACCAATACGAACTACACTCCAGTCTGCAAAAATGAGCCCTCACTCTTTTCTGTGGCTTGAAAAACAAAAGTAGTATTGATTCTAGAAAATGGCGACCAATAAGGCTATGTTCACACGGCAATGACTGGGATGTATTTCAGCCCATAATTCGCGCCGTACTGCCCGCAAATATGGGCGAAACATGTCCCAGTCATTACGGTAATCCACAGTTCTCTGAGAACTATGGATTACGTCTCCTCTCCCTGCTCGGACAATGCTGGGAGATAAGTGACATGTCAATTACTAGCGGCGAATACGTGCTGTGAGCAATGTCTATGGGGCAGGCGGGCTGCTGCTTGCCCCCCCTCCTCCAACACCGCTCCCAAGCACACGGCGTAATTGCGGGCGAAATACGTCCCATTTTAAGCCGTGTGAACCTTGCCTAATCGTGGAAAATGTATAAATATCGGTTTTAAAAATACGAAAAAATAATAAACTACAAATTTGATATCCTCTAAATTGTACCGACCTGCAGAATAGAGCGCATGTCATTTATACCGATTTCATATATGCTAATCCCTGCAAAAAATGGCAGTTCTTTTTTTTCCCACCCCACATAGAACTTTTTTTTTTAGGTTTCCCGTTTCATTACATGATCTACTCCATGTCACCATTAAAATGTACATCTTGTCATCAATAACGCAAGCCCTCATATGTCTATGTAGTCAGAAAAATAAAGATATGGATCTCACGCTGTCTGTAGCACTGTGTGATTTACAACAGACCCCTGTAAATCTAATGCAGACCCAAAATAATCGACCATTTCTGAACACCATTTCTTTCTTTAGGATTAGACCAGCACGCTATAGACCTGTTTCAGCCCTTAGAAGTTAGGTGTCTTAGGTAGCATGCAGATAGACGCCCTATATTTTACTAAATAGACAGTCATGGTTTGTTTCATGCTTGCACACCATTTGATGGAATATGTAGTGTAGGAGTGCTAAGGCATGAGAACAATGCCCTGGATGTTAGCAGCAGCAGATCACTTTACCAGTTCTATTATGAAGTCAAATGGCCTGATATTCTAAACACCAGACACCAGTCCAAATGACATTGCAGCTTGATTTCTCCTTCTGATAATCTATGGATTCTTGGCCATTTTGGTTAATACTTGGGTAAGGCTAACCTGACTCAACAAACGGCTTTTGTAAGGTGTTCACAAGGGCAAGACTGACGGGGGCTGTGTTCCATAACAGGACAAGTCTTGCCTATGGCCATATGTAATCAAGGCTAGATTTGCACTGTTCATGTGAACCTGTCAGGTAATTATTCATTTCAGATTCCTTCAGCTGTCATGGCCTCACATGATGCAGTTTGGCAGTTTTCTTGGTCATAGAGACGCTATCGATGAGCTGGATGCTGCTGCTTCTCTTTTTCTGGGGAAAAACTCTCTAACCGCGCTTAACCAGTGACCATTCGCTTGGGAGTCAGACTAATAACACACTGAGCTATTAGGAAAGTGAGAACAGGTTGTAATTTGTAGTAACAAGAAGAAAACGATTGTCCCACCACCACGAGCAAAACAGTAACAATGCAGTTACATGATGATGATCTGCAGAACCTAAGCATATGCTAAATAGTTGCAGGTCAAAGTTATGTATGAAATGGCCAAGATGATTTTGTGCAAAAACCGGCAATCGGACTTCGGATTCCCAGTGGCCCAGTACATTGGGGCTGTGGGAATCAGACGTTAGTCCGGCGAGATATACAACATGTTCTATATTCTGCTGGCTGCTTTTAGTGTTAGGAAAACCTCAGCAAAAAAAATCTGTGCTGTGTAGACTACAGCACGGATTTTCTATTGAGGGCTACACAGTATAGGTTGCGGTCGCTTATCAGTGGATTCAAAAACTAAATCCGCTGGGAGAACAACCACTAAAATCATGTGCTATGTAGACTTAGCCTAATAGTGCTTGTCTGAACATTTATTTATTTTTTTTCTTGGCTTAACCTTTCTGCTCGATTATGCTGCTCTTAAACATATAAGAGACGACACTAAAACCAACATGTCTGAGGACAGCATAAAAAGACCGATTTTTGGTTACTTTTACGTATGAGAATTGCTCCTAGCAGCATGATACCTCATATGGATGTTTACCTTCTCTATATTTATACGTATAGTGCCAGTGTTTATCACTGGATTATTGCAGCCACTATTGTAAGACCTCTTAGGGTTTTGTTTTACACGGGTTCTTGCCCCCCGTAAAGAACATCTCTTTTTTTGAGCTCCCTTGGGGGTTTCCCTCAGAAAAGGGGCCAGTGACGCATCTAACAATTAGCAGTTGGGGGTTTTTTCACTGGCCCGGGAATGACAGACACACAACCCGCGTTCACATGAAGAAACGCCCCCTGTGTTTTTTGCATTGCGCTGGCGGGTTTCCTTTTTGCGGATGCAATCCAAGAAATTATTGCGTTCTTGGATTTCATCCCCAAACGGGCCCGACGGCCCCGATGGGAAACACACAGCGGCGATCCTTAGTGAAAAGCCCCCTTTCGTGTCCCGTCTTTCCGGGAATGATAAACTCACTGCGAATTGTTAAAGGGTTAAAAAATAGTCCCAAACCCTTAAACGTTTTGCAAATTGGGAGCCTTTTTCCTATAGAATTTTATTTTCTTCAACATAAGCATGCACTCCTTGATAATAGCATAATACCACTTTAAAGGGGTTGTCTCACTAAATAGATTCATCTAACCTCAGTCCTTTTTTTCATTTTTTTTTTTTTTTTTTTTTAAATTTAGGGGCAGTTTTTCGGCTTTCTATACGGGGCCCGCAGTTTTTGAGCGCCCGAGGACACCAGGTTTTTAGCTAAAGTGACCAGTTTGGGAGCCTATCAGGAGGGGCCGAAAAGGTCTTAGCATAGCGACCCCGTTTCCCCCGATGCCCCATAGGGATTTTTAAAGGGGAAAAGGTTAAAGGGCACACATTGCCCAAAATGGGCTTGTTTTTTGCAAATCTTTTTAAAATAAAAAAAAAATCCCCTTTTAGTGAGAAAAACCCCTTTAATTTCAAGATTGGGGGCAAACAAATTTTTTTAATTTAAAAAACCCTTTTTTGGACCATGAGGCAAAGTAGCAATCCATGAGGAGTCTGTTTTAAAATCCAATTTAAAATATGTCTACACTGCATCAAAAAAAAAAAATTGGGCCCAAAACGGCTGTTCATTTTTTCCCATTCAAGATGCGTTTTTTAAAACATTTTGGTTCCAAAAAACTGCGGTCCCCTTTTTTTTTTTTTTTTTTTGGGGCAAACCCCCACAAATTGGGAATTGTTTTTGGGGGAAACGCTAAAAAAACTAAAAGCCCGGCGTATAATAAACATGTTTTTATAAAACCCCCCGCCAAAAACCCAAAGGACATCTGGAAAACAAAAACGGCCCGTTTGGGGAAATGACTACAGCTAGTCTTTTCTATTCCAGTCTATGGAGCCGCGCCAATGATCGTATTTTCGGCACTTTAAAAATAAAAGCGCCGAAAATACGATTGCAAAGCTATGTAGCCACAGCCTTAGGAGTCGGAGTGGTGAACACCCGTTTGCTGGCTGTTTTGAATGAACTTTCTTGATGCACGAGGAAGATCCTTCGGAAAGGAATTACTACTTTTATTTTGTTACATTTTAACTTTTTTTTTTTTTCTTTTTTTTTAAAAATTTTTCTCATCTTACAATTTTTATTTAAAGAAGATTCTGAAATCCTGCCGTTGTCATTTTGGCGACTAAGCCTAGTAATTGACTGAACACTCTCTTCTTTGTGAGAGGATGACTTTTCAGGCAGTCTCATCATCCAAGTCATGCTGGCAGGATTGAGACATTTGGTAGGTGGTCTCTAATGCAATCGGGGTATCACCACGCGCTCAAATGGAGATGGGTGCAGCTCACCTCTGCCTTCCTGCACAGTGACTTCCCACAAAGCATGACCACAACACTCTCCTATTAAAGACAGAGTCCTGTCCAGATTATAGGCTCCCGTAGTCAATGTGGCTGAATGTGTGTGTATATATATTATATGTATATGTCTCTCCCTCTCTCCGCCTCTCCCTCTCTCCTAAAGCCGTATGTGTTGTGTGTATATTTATTATATATAATATCTAGTATATATATTATATTTTATATAATATTTATATATCTATAGTACATAAACACTTAATACACACATACATACAACATACATTACACACATACAATACACAACATACATGCTTCAACACATATCATGCAATCACATAACACATACGCATCACAACATTACACATACGCACACACAATTACACATAACGCTGACACACATACAATGCATACGACACACTCATACACATAGCACACACCTACACATACGCACACTCATCACCGAACATTACGCATACACAACACACAATAAGTCAACACACTACATACATGCGTACACGCACAATGTCGCACTCACATGCTGCACACACATTCGCACACACACCCGCACACACATACGCACACACATACACATACGCACACACATACACATGCGCACACACATGCGCACACACATGCGCACACACATACGCACACACATACGCACACACATACGCACACACATACGCACACACATACGCACACACATACGCACACACATACGCACACACATACGCACAAATACGCACAAACGTGTATTATATACACATCACATACACGCTACACCACACCACGTATATATATACACTCACACATACACACACACAACGTATATATTACACACACATAACACACAGAACGCACAGAGTATATATATACAGACACATAAACACAACACACACGTATTATAATATACACACACATACACGACACAACACGTAGTATATTTACACACACAATACACACCAACTTCACCTAGTTATATATACACACACATACACACACACACACGTATATATATACACACACATACACACACACACACGTATATATATACACACACATACACACACACACACACGTATATATATACACACACATACACACACACACACGTATATATATACACACACATACACACACACACACGTATATATATACACACACATACGTGGGGAGAGAGGGAGAGACAGATATAGATAGAGATAAATATAGATATCTCTTACATACATACATACATACATACATACATACATACATACATACATACATACAGGCAGGCAGAGGTGACCTCACAGAATTTTAAGTAAACCTGGAACAGAAAATAGCCGTCATCTAAGAAAATGTCTCATTATCTGGTTTTAATTGGTAGAAAAAAAGAGAAATCTTGGTTGTTCCCTTGATATTTGTCTGCGTCTCTCTGGTGCCCATGCCTAATCTTAATATACTGCAGCTAAGGAGAAGCAAGGCTATTCCGTTACTACACCCAGCATGATTGATCGAATAAAGGAGACAGAATAAACATAGGCACCAAGATGTTTATTGCCGGCTGTGTCATTCTCCTTATTTGTCAGGGAGAAACAGGAGGGGTGAATAAGTATCGCTGAAGTTATAAGGAGACAGATTGCCATAAAAAGGCATAGTTCTGCTGAGCAGGGACATGGAGGAATTACTTGGAACAACAGAGCATTGGAACTTGGCAAAGGCGAGACCTGTCCTCTGAGAAATCCCTAAAAGCCATATATATTCCTAGTGGGTTTTTATTTATTTTACAGTTCTAGTTGGGTATGTTTGCTCTTTATACGCTCATTCATCAGTTTGACTCCATGTTACTTGCGCTACCTCATGTAGCATTGAAATCCATTCTCGTGCCTATTTTTATGCCGTTTTCGTATAACATGCATTGGTATTCGGTTTAACCCCTTAACGACCTTAGACGTATCCATACGTTGTCCAGGTCGTTTGGGGGTTACGTACCTGGACGTTATGCAACTACGTCCTGTAGAGGAGATCGCAGCAGAGAACTCTTAATGCATGATGTGATCGCGATTGCGATCTCGGCGCGGGGTGTAAGCTGTATATTACAGACTGGGCATCATGCTGCGTCAGGCCCGACCCCAGGATCGCTCCGGGAGGTGGGCGGGGAGGGAGGGGGGACTGAGTTTAACCTCTCTTAGATATCGATATGAACATCTGGGTCGCAATAACTAAGAGAGACGCAGAGGAGAGGAGATCGCTGCCTACCTGTACGTCGCTATTGTCGGCAGGCATGTCAGCGCAATGGGATCGGGGCGTTTCAGGCAGCATCCTGTCCTCTGAGAGCAGACAGCCCGGAAGGCAGAGAATGCCTTCTCGGGTTGATCGTGACAGTCTCACGATGACCATAGCGGCCGTCCCTGTGGGCACGCCCGGCATTCGTGACTGAGAGTTATCATAGGAACCAGTCATGGCAACAAGCTGTGCTCACTGATTCCTAGATTGAATGAGGTCTAAAGATCCTCATTCAAATTCCCCTATGGGGGAAAAGTAAAATAAAAAGTGGAGAAAAAAGTTAAAAGAAAAAAAAAAAAAAAAAATAAAAGCTAGAAAGAACAAGTTTAAACAACTAAAACACGAAAAATAAAAATAAAAAACACGTACACCACCTCTTTTTCCCTTTTACAAATCGGCAATGCACACCAAAAGAATAGAATCTAAAATAAATAAAGTACCCATATTGGTTCTCGCCGCGTCGCCGTAAAGGCCTGCCCTATAAAAGTCAGTCATGTTTATTATTAACCCGTGTACGGAGTGAAGCCGTAAAAACCTCAATAAACAATCACAGGAATTAAGTTTATTGTTCATCACACGCAGCACATAAAAATGGATAAAAAGCGATCAAAAACTCCTAGCATAAAGCGCTATAAGTTGTAACAATTTAAACGTCAAGTTCATCCCGCTAAAAATTAAAAAAAATCCTTATAGCTCTAGTAGATACGGAAAAATAAAAAATTGTATAGCTCTCAGAGATAGCGTGCAATAAATATTGTTGAGACAGAACTAAAAACAATTTTATGTTGAGCACTGTTAAAAATGATGAAAAGATGAAAAAAAAATAAAAATACTTTATAAATAGGGTATCGCCATATTGTAGCGACCCAAAGAGTAAAGCTAACTTATCACGGTTACTGCACGGTGAGTCCTTTAAAAATAAAAAAAACTCACTAAGGAGTGCTGTATTTGTTCTTCAACCCATGGCCTCCAAAAATGTGGATTTAAAAGCGATCAAAATAGCCTTGGTCCCCCAAAAATGAGATACTATTAAAAAGGTCAAACTCCTTTCGCAAAAAACAAGTCCATAAAACGGCTCCAAACACAGAAAGAAATGTAAAGTTATGGCTCTCGGGACTACGGCGATGAAAAAAAGTTTTTTCCTGTGTTGATAAGTGTTTTATTGTATAAAAGCATAAAAACATAAAAAAAATATACAAATTGGTATCGGTGTAATCGTATTGAATTGCTGAGTAAAAAGCTACCATGTCATATTTACCGTACAGTGACCGCTATAAAAAATAAAAATAAAAAAAAACCCACAAGATTGCTGTATTTTGTTCAAAACATCTCAGAAAACCTTAATAAAAAAGTGAACATAGCTTCTTAAGCACCCCATAATGGTACACAATAAAAATTCAAATCATCGCAATTTTTATAGACTAATTTCTACTGTGTAAAAGTATAAACAGAAATAAAAACTATTTGAAAATCAAATATCATTGTAATTGTACCGACCCCCCATAGTAAAGTTGTAGTCTCATCATTTACACTGCACGGAGAAGGCTGTAAATTGAATACTCAAAAAAACAATGAATCCGAACTGCGGTTTTTCCCCCATTTTCATTGCCAATGCTATAAAATAAAAACAAACTATGGAACACTCTGTGCATCGCCAAAATGCAACGAGTATCAACCCTTAGATTGAGATCCTGATGGGGTGTTGAATCTAAAATGGGCGACTTCTGGAAGGTTTAGCCTGTTCTGCCTACTTTGGGGGCTTTGCAAATGCGAGGGACATGGCACCACCAATATCTGCGTTCCAAATAAAGCCATAAAATACGGCTTCCTCCTTTACGCCCTGCTCCCTGGCCCAACAGCTAGTTCTTCACCCATTGTAGGGGTATTACTTGCGAAAACTTGAAGAAATTGCCTTAACAATGTTTTCGGGTTTTTTTTTCCAGGATTCCTTGTATATATGAAACCATTTGATAGCTAAAATTGGGCAGGTTATTAGAAAATAAAATTTTTTAAAAATTTTCCACAGCCTTATGCTAAAAATAATTTGGTATCACGTGTGAGGGTCTATTACTCAATGCACCCCTGGATATATTCATTTAAGGGGGTGTGTTTCCTATAAGCGGTCTATTTAGGGAGTGTTTATGTAAGTTTTTGACGCCTTTAGGGTGTCCCCAAACCTGAAATGGCGTCCTCCATTAAAATTCGTATTATAAAATGAGACCCTAGTGTATAGTAGATGCTCCTCTATTCTGGAGACTTATGGATGAGCACAAAATAAATGACAATGGGCCAACATATGGGATAAATCTCTAAAAACGGCAGACGGGGGGAGAATTGATAGTTAAGAGTTGTCAATTTACTAGTCACATTTAAGTCCGTATTCGAGTTGATAATGGAATAAATATTAGAAAAAATCTGACAAAAAAAGTGAATGTGTTTGAAATTTCACCATCCACTGTTTGCTTTAATTTCTGTGAAATTTTTCTGAAAGGGTTATAGAGAAACTTCCTAATAGTGTTGTAAATTCTGGTTAAGGGGTCTAAGTTATACTCAGATGGCGTACTGTCTTATGGGGAGTATATCTAACATGCTGTGGCCTCCTCAAAGCCACTGTCAGAACATGGAGTGGTACCCTAAAAAAAATGTACTATGTGCTAATTTTTCTTAGATAATGTGAGAATTTACTACTAAATTTCTAAGCACCCTAATGTCGTAAAAAAAAAAAAAAAAAAAGACCATTTAAAAAAATTATGCCACCTTAGTGGACATATGGTAGATGCTAGTTTATAATACTATTTTGTGGGGAATAAATTTCAGTCTTGCACGCAGAAATTTTGCAAACTTTCAAAATCGCAAATTTTCCTAATTTCATTGAAATTTTGATATTTTTTCACGAAACAAACAAGGGATTGTAAGGATAAAAAATTTCTTACATAACTTATAGCAATCAATGTGTCTCGAGAAATAACAAATCTCTGAATCAATATATGGATAGGTAAATGTGTCAAATAGTTATTCTCACATAAAATTGACAACTAAGTGTACGATTTCTCAGTACAATAGGGCTGTGTCCTTAGGGGTTAAAGGGGTGTTTTGCCAGATCTCATTTCAATACCTCATTGTGCTACAGCTCTGTGACTAAGAGAGGGGGGTGTGTTGATTTGTTTGCATATTGTGACCCAGCAGATGTTATCACCATGCCTTTCCCCCTTCTGTTAGTCAAATGGTAGTGGGTGCGTTTTCTGTAAAGGCATTATGAGTAGTGAGAGGTAAAGTTTTTGACCGCCAGGCAGTAAGGGTCCTAGGTTCTAAATCCTGCAGGAACCAAACCTGTTTTTTTCCTTTATCAATGCACATACCTCATTGAGGTTTCTATTTTATTTATTTGCACTTTTTGACTAATTACTAAGGAGTACAGAGGATTGGAGTAGAGTGACGGCTCCTGGGGTTTGAACACTCAGTAGTTGCCTGGAGAGGGAGATTGTTGATGTCTGGCATGTGCGGACAGGGGATGAGAGCTCTCACCCTGGTCGTATACCCTGGAGGACAAAGCTGTAAAACATGATGGATCACTAAAGGAGCCGCTAAGACAAAAACAAGTGCAGAATTTTTTTAATAATGAATGGTGAAAATGTTTTTATTTGCAAGCTTCCCACGTCAATTTTACTTCATGGCGAAACCTCTTTAATATCCACCTCCTATCCGTTCTCTCATCACCATTTCCAGCGCAGCCAGTGAAATAATCTGGGAAGACAAGGTTACCAGCCGTTCCGGGATAACACTGGGGTGTTATTGCTCTGTAAAAATAAGTTCTCAAATGAGCTATGTAAGGATTTTGTGAGAATAAGTCTTTGTGACTCTGGGAGATGGTTCTTTAATTTTTTTTTTATTTTTTTTTTCACTACCTTACAGTTTGCATCAGCATTTGACAAACCAAAAACCATAATGCGCGAGTACAAGCTCGTGGTCCTTGGTTCTGGAGGAGTTGGAAAATCTGCACTGGTAAGTGAAACCTAGATATAAGTGACGGTAGAGTGAGGATCTTCACACTTTTCCAATTGGAAAAATCCGGCGTGTTTTTTCCTCAGCAGAAATCTGAGTTGACGCTTTGGATTTCTGTCATAAATTTTTATTTTACAGCAGTGGTATTCGTCTGGTTTGGATGCGGGTTAACTCTACATTAAGACTAATTCGCATCAATCCTGCTAGAGCGGGGTCCGAAGAGAAGAGGATCTGCTCAAAAGAATGGATATGGTTTGTGGGTGTTTTTTTGTTTTTTTTTTGCTTCCCCCGGCACAACGGATTCTATTAAGGTAGAACAGACACTGACAAGCAAAAGAGTAACAATGTTTTGAACACTTGAGGGGTAAGAGTTGAAGAAAAAGCTTGTGTATCAAAGTCCGTGAATGCTCATCCAACTTTGGAGAAGATGTAGCAGATGTGCTACTACAGCCAATGTTGGTGACCAGCTGAGAAGCTCATAGGTTACTGAACCAGATCAATGTGAGATCCTGCTCATAGTAGTATTCAAGTAAGGGACCGCTACTGACTGAACAGATTACATAAGTTGTTTTAGACCATGTGTTTTAGAGTACATTATATGGATTTTATAAGAAATTTAAATATAATATGTTTTAAAGAAGGATAAATATGATCAGTGTTTATCCCGATGGGAACGATGATTTAAAGTGGCGACTTCTATATACATGTGAGTTGTGCTAAAACAAGGAGCCCTTTCGTTTGCTACCACTAACAGAAAAGGTGTTTTTTACTATAAGCGCTTTTTTTGAATAAAAAAAAAGTGTAGAACAACCTGGGATCAGATTTTGGTCAAGACCGCTTGAATTGTTTTAAAGCCCCAGAAGGATTAAAAGCAGGATAAAAACCAAAGGGTTGTTTTCCCATTATAACAAAAATCAAATTAACTTTTGATTTTTAAAGGAGAAACAGTAACGTTGAATTACAGGAAAGAATCAGAACAAGCAGACTAATATTCCGAAGTAAAATTTTTATGTAGAAGGGTAAGAGACGTAATAAAATTAAAATGCCAATGACAAAGCTGTAGTGGAGGGGTGAGATTTGGAGCCTGAAAGCACAATTAAAAAAAAAAACCTTGTTTTTTTTGCTTGTCATGTAAATAATTTATTGGAAGACTTTAGAACACAAAAAAATTGTAAGTAGGAAAAACATGCAGGAACATTTGTGGGAGTCCTAAATTTGTTTGAGAAATAGTATTCCTCCATCAGTTCTGCATCCCTTCCTACATCTACTCATTATTTCCAGGCTAGAGAAGGGGGCCTCTCTACACTAACTTGGGGGGGAAAAGCGGTGCCACAGGGGCAACATCCTAACAAGTCAGGGTAAAAAAGGAATTCCCCTCACCCACATCATTTTTGATAAAAGGGTTGACTCTGCTGCTACTTTTGAAAGCAGGTAAAAATTTTGTGAAATCTGTTTGCCCTGGGGGAATCTTTTCCCCCTGGGGCGAAAATCGGGGCCCTTTAATGAGACTCTGACTCCCGCAAAACAGCAAAAAACCCCCACCCACACCCCGTAAACTACAGTGCGGATTTTCCACACCATGAATTTTTAATCAAACTGACAGTGGTCGGCGGATTACACAAGGATTTCAATGAAGAATCTGATGTGGAATCTGCTTTGAATTCCTCATAACTCTGTAGCCATAAGTGTAACAAGTAGTTCGGTCTCTGTAGCCATTTTACTGATCTCTACAGTTCCAACGAGATGAGTCATAACTTTTGCAAATAGTTTTCATTTTAAAATATTCTACCATGTTGTGTCCACATCTCCTATACAAGACCGGGGTCTCCAGGGACCATCTGCAGACCCAAAGTGTGCAGACCTGAGGGCCCCCAGTCAAATTTCCCTTTTCCATCTTTCCCCCCATTTTGTAATGAACCTAATGTATATTTAAAAACTAGAGGACAGATAGGAGGGAGTATATCAGGGTATGGCAGGGGTATGGGCCACAGAAAATTTGAATGGTTTAGAGGACCAAAAATTTTTTTTAATTTGTTCTACCCAATACCTATATATTATAGACCCCAGAGTCGATTGCTAAACTTTATTTAAACAGCTTGAGGGCCCTTTAAATGGTTGCTAACAAAATGTTTGCGACTTTCCAAAGCGTAAGGTTTAGGTAATGGGGTGCCCCGGTAAGTTATATGTCCCCCAGTAGGTAGGTATATGGGTTTTATGTCCCCAGCAGGTATATAGGTGGGTTATGGGTCCCCCAGCGGGTATATAGGTTGGTTATGGGTCCCCCTGCGGGTCTATCGGGGTGTTATGGGTGCCCCTGGGGGTGTATAGGCGGGTTATGGGTCCCCAGGGTTATAGGTGGGTTATGGGTCCCCCAGCGGGTATATAGGTGGGTTATGGGTCCCCCAGCGGGTATATAGGTGGGTTATGGGTCCCCCAGCGGGTATATAGGAGGGTTATGGGTCCCCCAGAGGGTATATAGGTGTGTTATGGGTCCCCCAGCGGGTGTATAGGGGGTTATGGGTCCCCCAGCGGGTTTATAGGCGGGTTATGGGTCCCCCAGCGGGTTTATAGGCGGGTTATGGGTCCCCCAGCGGGTGTATAGGCGGGTTATGGGTCCCCCAGCGGGTGTATAGGCGGGTTATGGGTCCCCCAGCGGGTGTATAGGCGGCTTATGGGTCCCCCAGCGGGTGTATAGGCGGCTTATGGGTCCCCCAGCGGGTGTATAGGCGGCTTATGGGTCCCCCAGCGGGTGTATAGGCGGCTTATGGGTCACCCAGCGGGTGTATAGGCGGGTTAGGGTCCCCGCGGTGTATAGGCGGGTTATGGGTCCCCCAGAGGGTGTATAGGTGGGTTATGGGTCCCCCAGCGGGTGTATAGGCGGGTTATGGGTCCCCCAGCGGGTGTATAGGCGGGTTATGGGTCACACAGAGGGAGTATAGGCGGGTTAGGGAGTCCCCAGCGGGTGTATAGGGGTTATGGGTCCCCCAGCGGGTGTTTTAGGGGGGGTTAGGGTCCCCCAGCGGGTGTATAGGGGTTATGGGTCCCCCAGCGGGTGTATAGGCGGGTTATGGGTCCCCCAGCGGGTGTATAGGCGGGTTATGGGTCCCCCAGCGGGTGTATAGGCGGGTTATAGGTCTTTTGCTTAAAGGAGTTTCCAAGTTTAAAAGTGTAAGAAACAAATTATAGTGCTGGGTAACAAGAGAGAAATTCTATACACTCCTCTGTGCTCCCCACTGTTTCAGTACTGAAACTGCTGACTGTGCCTCGTGGTTTCCTTTGTACATCTAGTTTTGCTGTCAGCGTGTGACAACTACATCCAGTTGGTAGCTTCAGTGATCATGTGCCTTTCACTTGACATCACTCATAAGCCAGTTATTTTTACTGTTAGGATATGTTCATACGTACAGTACACGCCGCAGTAGATCGTGTGTTTCAGGAGCTCGCGCTGATCAGAGCGAACTCCCGAGGTGTGGGGGACCTCATAGACACGCATTACTCACAGCGCGTAATCGCCACAAGTAATTGACATGTGTTTTATCTCTCCGCGCGTACAATATGATCGTATTATACGAGCGGGGAGAGGAGGCGTAATCCATAGTTCTGTATGATAGCTATGGATTACCGTTATGACCGGGTCGCATTTCCCCACGTATTAAGCGCAGTACACCACGAAATGCGTCCCAAAATAACCCATGTGAACATACCCTTAAGAAAATGGCACATGACTGCTGCAGTGGTCACGAGCCGATCACGGAACTAGATGTAAACAGGAGACCTGGAGATACTGCTGTCGGCTTCAGTGATTGTACAGTGAGGAGTATTAAGGTAATCTTCACATAGGTCGGAAACTATGGACACTACGGTAGAAACTCGACGGACCCCATAGTAGTCAGCGGGGTCCTTCGGTCGCCATTATGAACCAGCCCTAAGTTTGTACATATACACATATATCCTAAAGATGAGTGAGTTGATGCAGGATCCAGCATTGACAGTAGTTATTGGCAACATATTGTCTCCCCTTAATGCACAGTGTGAATACAGTCTTCTGATTTGACGTTTTTGTTTCCAGGTGACTGCCCCATAATTGTGTATAAAAATAAAATCCTACCATCAGGAAATTAGAAAGTTATTTTTCTTCAGAATTATGCGAACAGTAAAAAGCACTCTAGAATACGCCATCACTTTGGAGGTCTGACCTCAGGAACAAGGGATAAGGGAATACTGTACTGCAGCCACACCCTAGTCTTCCCATTACAGTGGTGTTCCCAGCCACCTAGTTATGCAGAGGTGTAACACTACCCTCTTCAGTGGGTGAATGTGGCACTGCTGAGGGAAAAACCACAAATGGGGCACAGCACTGCACCCGCAGTGTGGCCCTTCATTCAGGATTGGTTGAACACCGGAGATTGACCCCAGCCAGCTATAAAGTGATGGTATACCCTAGAAAAAGGAATACCTTTGCTTCTTGTTATCATAAACCCAATTACAAATGGGTGATATAACAGACTGAGACTCCCTATGTATTGTATGTCATTTGTAAGCTTTCCTGTGTAGACTGAGAAAAATGAGCAGTATTGCTATTATACATTGACTTTATTGTACTGCCGGAGGTCTACATAAGGCGCTATAGAGAGATGGAGGGAGAGAGAGATGGAGGGAGAGAGAGATGGAGGGAGAGAGAGATGGAGGGAGGGAGAGAGAGATATAATTACACACAAGGACTTAACTGTGTATAGTGTTACCAGCCTTATGTAGACCTCCAGCAGTTAGAAAAAAATAATAAATAAATATATATATATAATATATTTTCTTTCTTCAGCTGTATGCGCTCCCAGAGGGGACAAATACAGCTGAAGAGATCGCCGCCGGCACCCAGTCCATTGTAGCACCCGGACGCTGACGGGTGACTCGAGTGTCAGCTGTATGCGCTGCCCAGATGCCAACAGGTGACTAGAGTATAAGCCAAGGAGGGCTTTTTCAGCACATTTTTTTGTGCTGAAATATTCTACTAATACAGGAGTATATATATTTGTGAAGTGAAAAGAAAATGAACCTTTCGCCCCAATTTTTGCGAATTTAAAAAACTGAAGTGTCGTGCACATGTATTCAGCCTCAAATCTGTTGCGGTATATCTGTACCAGTTTTGAACATCTAGATCCTAGAAACTTTGCCCATTCTTCTATGCGAAATAGCTGTAGCTCTGTCAGATTAGTTGGCTAATGTTTGATCAGCAAATTTTTAAGTCATACCACAGATTCTCAATTGGATTTAGGTCTGGACCGTGACTGGGACATTTTAACACATGGATATGCTTTGATTTAAACCCTTCCATTGTAGCTTTGGCTGAATCTTGTTTAGGGTTGTTCTGCCTGAAGGTGAACCTGGGACCCAGTCTCAAGTCTTTTGTAGCTGCCTTTTAGGATTGCTCTGTATTTAACTCCATCCATCTTTCAATCAACTGACCAGCTTCCCAGTCCCTGCTGAAGCAAATTCTCCCCCCAGCATGATGCTGTCACCACCATGTTTCTTGGTGGGGATGGCATTTAGGCCAAAAAGTTCAATTTTGGAGCCACCTGACCAGAGCATGTTCTTCCACCTGCTGGTTGCATCCTGTACATAACTTTTTGCAAACTGCAAACAGGATTACTTGTGACATGCTTTCAAAAATGTCTTTTTCTTTCTTGCCACACTTTCACAAAGGCCAGGTTGTCCATAATAATTGTCATATGTACAGATTCGCCCACCTGAGCTGTGGATCTTTGCAGCTCCACCAGAGTGACCTTGGGTCTCTTGTCGGCTTCTCTAATTGGTGCCTTCCTTGCCTGGGCTTCCAGTTTAGGTGGATGGTCTTGGTAGTTTAGCAGTTGTGCCATTCTCCTTCCTTTACGGATGATAGATTGAACAGTGTCTGAGATTTTCAGAGCTTGAGGTAAAATCTAGCCCTGCAATACACTTTGCCACAACTTTATCCCTGAGCTGTCTGGTGTGTTCCTTGGTTTTCATGATGCTGTTTGTTCACTGATGTTCTTTAACAAACCTCTGAAGCCTTTACAAAACAACTAGTTCTGAAAATCATTTACATACAGATACACTATACTAATTAGGTGACTTCTAAAGGCAATTGGCCACACTGGATTTTATTAAAGGGTATCTGAGTACAGGGGCCTGAACACATGCACGCCAGACTTGAGTTTTTTTAATTTGGGAAAGTGTGTGTCATTTCCTTTACATCTCACAAATGCTTGCTACTTGTTTTCTACCACATAAAATAAAACACTTAAGTTTTTGTCTGTATTTTTTTTTAATACTTTTGTGACCCACTGTATGTATGTGTGTGTGTGTGTGTGTGTGTATTTAATTATATTTACACACACTATTTACAAAGTTAGGGGTATTTGGTTTTGGCTGATATTTCAGGATTAACAAATTCTTATCTTAAATCTCTTAAAAGGGTTTTCTTGCTACGGAGATCATAGTACAAAATGAGGGGACCAAAAATGTAAGCATGTACGCCCTTGGTTACCATAAGCAAAGTGCTTTGGATTAAGAGAACGTGCTGTTTTAGTGCTTGTGAACGAAGTTAGAGCCTCAGTCGGGTTACGCCCAGGTCCCGTCCCCGGTCGAGAGAGAGAGAGTTCACTGACAGCAAGCAGTGGTAGTGGCGACGTATGCGTGCGGGGAGAGAGAGTTCACTGACAGCAAGCAGTGGTAGGGGCGACGTATGCGTGGGAGGGAAGTTCATGACAGCAAGCAGGTGGTAGGAGCGACTTTATGCGGTGCGGGGAGAGAGAGTTCACTGACAGCAAGCAGTGGTAGGGGCGACGTATGCGTGTGGGAAGAGAGTTCACGGACAGCGATCAGAGGTCCTACAGCAGACAGATCATGTGCAGTGCCATGTAAGGGTCATGCCATATCAAGTGATCCAAATATTAATATTTTTTTTACCTGACGTCTTTAGATTTTTTTTTTATGAAGTACAACTTTAGTTAATTACAAATAAAAAGTTTTGAATTTTTTTTACTTCATCAGTTTATTTTGTACAGACTTCTAAAGTTTTGAAAGCGTGAATTTTGGCCTTGTATGACTTTACTTTTTTTTTTTTATTATTATATCATGTCTCGAGCTAGAATTAAGATAAAGGTGGGAGAGGTATCATTTTTCTCAGAACGGTACCGGCTTTCATTTGATATGCCACAAGACTGTTTCTTTATATTTTGTTTTGGAGAACGCAAATTAAACATTTTGGTGCGCAATTGTGAAAAAACATACGTTTTAAAATTGTGAAAAAATGCATGTGCGTTGTGTTCTTGGTTATATTTGTACATGGATTAAATTTGGGACATCAAACTTTTATAATTTTTTTTTTAACCCCCTTAAGGACCTTGCGTGTTTTTTTGTTGGCAAGTTCGTTTTTCCCTCCTCGCCTTCCCAGAGCCATAACTTTTTTTTTTTATTTTTCCACCTACATAGACCTATGAAGGCTTTTATTTTGCGGCACAAGATGTACTTTCTGATGGTGTTATTCACTGTACTATAGAATATACTGGGGGATGGCAAACAAATTCCAAATAGAACAAATTGTGAAAAAAGAAAACATACTTTCGCCATGTTTGCGGGCGTTTTGCTTTTATGGCGTTCATTCTTCGGTAAATGTGTTTTCTGTATTCTACAGGTTGATACGCATCCGCCAATACCATACATGTAGAGTTTCCCTTATGTTTTGGCACTGTAAAAAAAAAATAAATCCAAACATTTTCATTTTTTGAAATTTGCGCCGCGGTGCTGTTTTGTGTGACCAAGAACTTTTTTGTACTAACACCTACAGACGTCAGTGATGGGGCATTTTTTTGCGGGCTGTAGTATACTTTTTATTGGGAGCAGTTTGGAATGCATGCAGCTTTGTTGATCACTTTTATTCCAATTTTTAAGCGACGTTCAATGACCCAAGAAACGCAATTTCGCCGTTTGGAATTTTTTCTTCATCTACGGTGTTCAGCGTATGGGATAAATGATGGTTTTATAGATCGGACTTTTTTGGATGCGCCAATACCAAATATGTGTAACTTTTTTTTCTTACTGTTTTTATTTGTAAAATGGCGAAAGGGGGGTGATTTGAACTTTTAATAAATTTTTTTTTTTTTTTTAAAAATTTAAAATTTTTGTTTTTTTTACTTTAACATTGAGTCCTCCTAGGGCGCTTCACCATTACGGGGCACGATTATTAATACAGCCTAATGCATTGCATAGACAATGCATTAGGCTGTACCAAAATGGCGGTTTCCCCACTTCCTGTCTGGGGTCGGATGTGGGGCAAACAGAAAATGGCGGCGATGGAGGCCTTCACAAGGCTTACCGCTGCCATGTCCAGGCATCAGAGCCCCGCAGTTACGCTGCGGGGACTCAGTTCACAGTGAAGAACGGTGCACGGCACCGGATTTCACTCAAGTAGACCCCGCAGCCATCACTGCCGCGGCATCAAAAGGGTTAACCAGCGTGGGCAGGCTGAGTCGTTAAGGGGTAAAGCTTTGAATCATCTGATTTTGTCTTTGCAAGTTTCTTCCTTTTTTCTTTTCAAATTACAACTTATTGAAGTCAACATTTATATGCAACAATAAAAAAACACAAAAAACAAATCCCGTAAGTGCCAGAATAAATACATCTTAATCATCATAACACAACTTGCGCGCCATTTTCAACCTGAATTCATTTAACAAACCAAAAGAAAAAAGGTGATTATATCCTCAAGTGTGATTTTCTAAATAGTCTAATCCTAAGTATATGTTAAAAACAAGATTACAAGAAGCAAGATTTTTAACCCCTGAACGACCTTGGGCGTATCAGTACGTCCCAGGGCCGCTAAGGGGCTTTGCAGGGGGATCGCTCCGCGACCCCCCCTCCCCCCCCCCGCACAGCCTCCGGGTGTTAGCAGCAAAACGCTACCCATCAGACGCCGCGACAAAGATGGCCGCGGCGTCTGAATTAACGCCGATCGATGCGCGCACCGATCGGTGCGGTGATCGGCATAAGCGCAGCTATGCTGCGCCGATCCGATCACCGGCATTGTGGTGGGAGCCTTGGGAAGGCTCCCCTTTCCTTACCCGGGCCCGGGTTTGCCCCACTTCCGTCCGCAGAAGGAAGTGGGGGAAACCGCCTTTCTTTGTACCCCCTTTAATGCATTGCCTATGCAATGCATTAGGTTGTATTAACAATCGCCCCCACCTAGGGGTCAAGTACCACGGGTGGCCTCAAGGGTTACAGTAAAAAAAAAAAAAAGTATTAAAGTTCAAACACCCCCCTTTCCCCCCATTTTACAAATAAAATCATTAAAATAATAAAAAAGTTACACATATTTGGTTATTGCCGCGTCGAAGAAGTCCGATCTATAAAAATTTTAACATCATTTATCCCGTTTCGCTGAACACCGTAGAAGAAAAAAAAATCCAAAACGCCAAATTGCGTTTTTTGGCCGTTTTACGTCACTCAAAAAATGGGAAAAAAAATGATCAAAAAAGTCGCATGCATTCCAAAACTGCTAGCGATAAAAAGTACACTTCAGCCCGCAAAAAATGCCCCCTCATGACGTCCGTAGGTGTTAGTACAAAAAGTTATTGGTCGCACAAAATGGGGCCGTGGCGCAAAATTTCAAAAAAAGAAAATGTTTGGAATTTTTTTTTCGGTACCAAAAACTAACGGAAACCCTACATGTTTTGGTATTGCCGGGATGCGTAACAACCTGAAGAATACAGATAACACATTATATTTACCGAAGATTGAACGCCGTAAAACAAAACCCCCCCAAAAACATGGCAAAATAAATTTTTTTCACAATTTGTCCCACTTGGAATTTTTTTGCGGTTTCCCAGTATATTCTATAGTATAGTGAATAACACCATTAGAAAGTACATCTTGTCCCGCAAAATAAAAGCCCTCATGTGTCTATATAGGTGGAAAAATAAAGACGTTATGGCTTTCAGAATGCGAGGAGGTAAAAACTAACGTTTCCCCAAAAAAAAAACGCCGGGTCCTTAAGGGGTTAACACCTATTTATACATGTAATAATTTTATTATTATATCTCTAAACATGTCATTTATGAAGTGTTTGAGAAGAATAGTATAGTAGTTAAATCCTCATTCTATAAAACATGAACTAATCAAACAATTAATAGTACGTTTTTTAAACTGGCCTTTTATCAATTTGTCCCTTCTAGTGGGTGAAATGTGATCTTGTCCATAAGCGTTCACTAGCAATGGCCATTTCCTTTTGTGTAAAAGAGTAGGTACGGCCTGTCATGGTGTTCGGCTCCACCTGAGTTAATATCTGATTTTTGTTGAATTTTAAAATGTCTGGTTTTCTTGGATACACAAAGGATGGCGCTGGACCAGAAGGACACAGTGAATTCTACTTCTTCATTTTCACATTCTTTGGAGAGTACAGTATCCAGCCACCAGCGCTGAACACACTCGCCAATATTGTAGCTCCCTGGATGTCTGTGTAGAGACTTCAGTTCAAGAGTCAGGACATGAAAGCTCTGAAGCGGTGTCTTCGGGGCCGTTTACAAGGCGTCTTGCGTCCGTGTGAACATCCACTTTTGCATCCATCTGAACGGACCCAAACACGCATCTAACAATTAGCAGTGTGTTTAACCCTGCCGGCAATGTGAAACACGTAGCGGAGTTCACATGAGCGGTCGCCGATGCGTATTTGTATCGTGTCTGTCCGATGCCTCTTTCGGATGCGCTACAAGCATTGACATGTCATTTCCTGGAGCGCATCCGAACTCCGCTACGTGTTTCTCATTGGCAGCAGTATTAAACACACTGCTAATTGTTAGATGCGTATCTGGGTCCGTTCTGATGTTACCAGACACGCATCACAAAAGTGGATGTTCACACGGACAAAAGACGCCGTGTGAACATACCCTTACTTCCTGACTCTGCGGTCGGCAGATACTTCACATGATTGACAGAGCTGCTGGCCTGTCATCTGCGCTGCATTCACAGTCTACCACTGTTCATTTTCAGGTTGAGCTTTCTCTTCTGTCCTCTCCTGCTTCTACGCTGTAACATAATAAAATTATACAGTAATATCTAAAAATCATGGATAATTTGGTAAATATAGACCCCACACGTTTAGGCCGTGTTCACACGGCTTATTCAAGCCGTATTTGCGGGACGGATCCCGCCCGCAATACGGCTTGAATAAGAGGGCGCGGCGGGGGAGCTGCTCGCCGGCCCCATAGACAATGCATTATTTACGGCGCATACGCGCCGTAAATAATGTGCATGTCACTTTCTCCCCCCGCGGCGGATTCGCCGAGCGGGGAGGAGCGACGGAATCCACAGTTCTCATAGAGAACTGTGGTTTTCCCGTAATGACAGGAAGGATTGGAGCGTACTGAAGCCAAACCGGGGCGAAATACGGCTCAACGCGGCCAAATAAGCCGTGTGAACGGGGCCTTAGACCACAAGCTGAACAGATCTAAATTCCATTTTTTCGAATTGACACTGAAATAAAAATATTTTTAAATATGATCCCATCGTGATCCCAACTTGAATTTTGGTACAGATGTGGCTAAGAGCATAGCAGGCACATGTGCATTTTTGGAATTTTGTAAGTTAAACTTTTTTTGGGGGGGGGGATGCGTTTTAAAATTTTGCGTTTGCGTGGGTAAAATATTAACGAAGATACTCTTCGTTCTGGTGAAAGCCTGTATAATTCCGAGTAGAATGGTGGTTATTTTTTTTCTTTATCTTTTTTCTAGCCTGAGTTATGAGGAGAAATGTAAAGGCAGGCAACACCGAAATTTGTTCTTTTTCCGAACTTTGAAAATCAATAAAAAAAAAATTCTAGAATGTTTGTTTTCTTCACATTTGTTTTATCTGAGACACTGCTACCAAAAAACAAAATCTCAAAAGAATTAAAAATATAGAGGTAAAAATCATTGGTTCACTTGACACAGAATGACTCATAAACACAAACAGATAGTGTATAGTCTTGCAGATCTGTAGAGGTCAGAGGTGTAATAATCTGCAGGATATAGCACTATGTGAGAGAGAAAAAAATCACCCATCTTTCCCAGAGTCCTGAATGTTAAGTGCCCCTTCTAATTACAAAGTATGTAGAGAGAGCGAGAAATGTAGATATACACTATAGTGTTACTTAGCTTTTCACTTCAATGATTGCACAGACAGCTGAGAACCTCTCCCTTCCCTAGCTCACACAGAATAAACGTGCACATTGTAGGGTGTGTCTGCAGAGTGAAGATACACCCTGCTGGGAGGATAAACACGGCCCTCCATTTCACAAGCTCTGATTGGCAACCAGCATAAACCGCTGCCAAATGGTGAAATGAGAATACCCTTTTAAATTCAGAATGCAAGTGTCCAACTGTTCATTTCTCAGTACTTTTGCACAACTTGCTGATCTCTAACAGGGAGCTGAATGGCACAATTCAAAACAGGTGTTTCATCACTGAATCTCTCAATAAGTTTAGGGAATCAATTTGAATTGGGATTTAAACAGTCCTCCTCATCATGTTCACATTTTGACATCATGAGACCAAGACAGCGACTTACAATTGATCAGCAGTACCTCGCCATTGTGAGGGTGCTTTGATACAGCGCAGTTTTGGTGCAGTTTTAACTACGCTCCAATTAAACTGCCTTTATTACCAGCAAGCTTCTTTCAGTTGTCTAAATTGTTCAGAAAGGTGTTTCAATAAGTAATCAACTACAGTTTGATGTCTTGTGGATTACAAACACACTGATTGCAAACAGTTTACATAAGTGAAAGAAGTTTGCTGGTCATAAAGGCAGTTTAATTGGAATGCAGTTAAAACTGCATGGTGTGAAAGCACCCTGAGGCTTCAAGCAGGATGTTCTCAGACTGAAGTGGCCACTGAGCTTAGTGTGTCAAAGTATCATCAGCAGGTTGCAGTAGAGATAGAGACTGTAAGAGTCACAGGCAAAGAAGTGGACGTCCTTTGGTTACATCACATACTGACAGCTTCATTGTAAGCAATGCCCTGTGGAACGGGATGATGAATGCCACACAACTCCAGGCACGTTTAAGGGAAGTGAGAGGCAACCAGCTGTCACATCAGACCATTCATAACCATTGACATCAGCATGGTCTGTGCGCTAGACGACCACCTGACCAACACCCACAGGCATCATCGTCATGCAAGTGCCATGGAGCATCTACGCTGGATGAGGAACCAGTGGTCCTCAGTGCTGAAAGTCGATTCCCTCTGAGCAGAAATGATGGCTGCCACCGATGCTGGAGACGTCAAGGAGAGCGCTATGCATCAGACCATGTTGTCACCAGACAGGCTTTTGGTGGTGATGGTGTTAGTATGGGCAGCTGTCCCGTCAGTACAGAACTGCCTTACACTTTGTGAATGGTACAGTGACAACTCTCTACTACTTGAATAACATTATTAATCCAGTCATTGTGCACCTGCATGAACAACACAGGGTTAATTTCATCTTCATAGATGACAGTGCTCCAGCTCATTGAGGTAGGGAACGGCTAACGGAGGCTGGGAAACCTCAAATGGAATGGCCTGCACTTTTTCCAGACTTGAATCCCCTAGAAAACCTGTGGAATCAGGTCAGCCACTGTGTAAAAGCTCGTAAGGGTATGTTCACACAACGTCTTGCAGTGCGTACCGCTGCGTGCTGCAAGATGCTGTGTGTTTAGAAGAACGCGCTGATCAGCACGCTCTTCTAAAGCGCTGCGTATACGGCGGAAAGAAGGGACATGTCACTAGTTTCTGCCGGCGTTCAATAGGTGGTGGGGAAGACGGCAGGTTATCATAGCTGTCTGCGAGAGCTAGAATTACCGTAATTACAGGATGTTTTTCGGGGCGCATTGCAGCACCATTAAGCCATGAAATAAGCAATGTGAACATCCTCTAAGGGCACACATAGTACGCTCTGCAATGCTCAGTGTGTGTTGGAACCACACGCCGATCTTCGCATAATTCCAGACATCTATACACACACCCCTTTGAATTAGGTAGCTGGGCCTTTAAGAGAACAGAGCATTAATATTGAAACCTGGGAATGAGCATCATTTCTGCTCCTGACTGCAGCTCGGGCGCATGAAGAACAGCTCTGCTTTTGTTTGGACAAGTTCATCAAACATTATGCAAGATCAAAGGTTATTCCCATGCCGCCTGCACAATGAAGCAACATGTACAGATGGGCGGCTCGGGTTTTACTTACTGCTCCTGTGTATGAGGTGAAGGAACATGTTTTCCAGCTTGGCCAGGGCGCTTACAGACCTTTATCATGCAAGCGTTGAGGGCTGTAGCTTATTTGAATTGGCAGGGTTGCTATACCGGCATTTGAATAACTAATAAGGTTCAATACTGAAGTATGCACTGAAACCTGCTGCTCTGTCGTTATCTTCTGACAAGTGAGCTGGAGAAAATGGCTTATTGCAATCGCTCTAGTGGTCAGTGTGACCAGACTTGTTTTTTATGTAGGCCATAACACACTTAGGCTATGTTCACACGGCCTAAATTGGGACGTATTTCGCGGCGTACTGCGCTCAATACGTGGCGAAATCTGTCCCAATAATTACGGTAATCCACAGTTCTCATAGAGAACTATGGATTCCGTCTCCTCTCCCTGCTCGTACAGTGCGACGCGCGGGGGAGATTAAGTGACATCATTTATTCACGGCGTATACGCGCCGTGAGTAATGCATGTATATGGGGCCGGCGGCCGCGCACGGCGTAATTGTGGGGCGTAATTACATCCCGCAATTATGCTGTGTGAACGTAGCCTTAGAGGGGAATATAAAAATAATTTACTGATTATACCTTTCCTTTAAAACCTTACCCATCTGAGCTGTCTCCCCCTTCAGAAAACTTTTAGAGTCCCTTTCACTTAGGTATCTGTAAGTTTAAAAGAAGGTAAGTATGCCATATGGGAGGAGGCAGGATTGAAGGTTCGTGTATGAATAAGGGCCGGTTCACACGGCTTATTCAAGCCGTAATTGCGGGACGGATTTTGCCCGCAATTACAGCTTGAATAAGGGGCGGGGGCGCTGCCCGCCGGGATAATTCACATGTCACTTTCTCCCCGCCCGGCGGATTCACCGAGCGGGGAGGAGAGACGGAATCTATGGTTCTCTATAAGAACTGTGGATTACCGTAATGGCTGGGACGGATTCTAGCCATATTGCAGAGCAGTACGGCGTGCAATGCGGCTGCAATCCATCCCTGCAATAAGCCGTGTGAACGGCACTTAAGGGTGCTTTCACATGACGCGTTTTTTGTGCAGGAAGGCACAGCAATCAATGCTGTACATTGCTGCACAAAAAAAGCATCAAACTTCCTGTGTGAAAGCACCCTAAGGGTATGTTCACACGGCTTATTTGGGCACATATTTCGGCATGTATTGCGCTTAATACAGGCAAGATGTGTGCTGCAATTACGGTAATCCAGATCTCTCATATAAAACTATGGATTACGCCTCGTCCCCCACGTGTACAATATAAGCATGGGGAGATAAGTGACATGTCAATTATTCGCCGTAGTTACGCGCCGCAAGTAATGCATGTCAATGGTGCTGACGCGCTGCCAGCCCCCCTGTGCTTTGGGAATACGCGCTAATCAGCGCGACTCCCAAGACACACGGCGTATTGTGGCACGTACCGTACGCGCCGCAATTGCGCCTTGTGATCATACCCCAAGACATTTTTAAAGCATACTCTGTATGATCACTCTGCTGAAGTGTATAGATCTGACATTATGTAAGGCAAGGTTCACGTGTTGTATTTTTCAGCTGTATCAAAACTGCAGGCAACTAAAAAATGAGGTGTTTTCCCCCCAAAAAATCACCTTTTTAATCAACCCTTCCAAATGTAGGTCATTGTAGAACCAGCTGCATTTAAAAAGGCCGTGGTTTTTACTGCATGCATTGTTGATGCAGTGCTCAGAAGAAAAGCATGCAGTACCTCAATGAGTGAACCTAAAGCTCTCCAGCCTGTCCTCAAGATTTCCAAGTAAATGGTCATAGTGTGATACCAAACCTACTCACTGACTCTTCTGTGTATTTGGTTTACCACTTTTTTTTTTTTTCTTTGTAGACGGTGCAGTTTGTTCAAGGAATTTTTGTGGAAAAATATGACCCTACTATAGAAGATTCGTACAGGAAGGTAAATAACACTTAAATGTTGTATTTCTGTGATTCTGAGCAGACATGAATATTAGAACAATTATGTGAGCTGGCTTGGTGGATGTATAAGGTGTGCGCTAGGCTATCTGCACACACATCCTATGTTTGGGTCATGTGTAAAAGGGGTGATTAATGGCTTACGGTTCATGGATGGCAGTATTTTTGGATCTGCAGTTTGTGAATTGTTCACTTGCTGCTATGGTGAAAAGTATATTGTGTGTGGACAGATTGCACTATTATGAATGAGCTACGTGAAAACTGCCGAACCCCTCGTGCCATTGATGTGCGTAGTGAAGTCGGCTACAAAGGTGCATGAGAGTGCTTCAACATGATTCAGTGGAGCAGCTCACTGTCCTAATGAAGCGGCGGCTACCAGACATGCGTCTGACTCTAAGGCCGTGTTCACACGGCTTATTCCCGACGGATTTGTGCGCCGTATTGAGCTCACAAATCCGCCGTGAATAAGGGACGGGGGCGGGGCCGGAGCGCGGCGGGGGCGCCACTCCCGGCCCCATAGACAATGCATTGTTTACGGCGCGTCCGCGCCGTAAATAATGTGCATGTCACTTTCTCCCCCCCGCGGCGGATTCGCCGAGCGGGGAGGAGCGATGGAATCCACTGTTCTCTATGAGAGCTGTGGATTACCGTAATGACAGGGACGGATTGGCGCTGTACTGAAGCGCAAATCCGGCGCGGAGTACGGCGCCAATCCGTGCCCAAATAAGCCGTGTGAACGAGGCATAAAGGGCTCGTTCACACGGCTTATTTTGGGACTGATTTCAGCCGTATTTGCGCTCCAATACGGCTGAAATCAGTCCCAGTCATTACGGTAATCCACAGTTCTCATAGAGAACTATGGATTCCGTCGCTCCTCCCCGCTCGGCGAATCCGAGAGAGAAAGGGACATGTCAATTATTTACGGCGTGTACGCGCCATGAATAATGAATGTCTATGGGGCCGGCGAGCTGCCGCCCCCACTGCACGGCAGCTGGCGTAATTGCGGGCCGAAATCCGTCCCCGCAATTACGTCGGCAATAAGCCGTGTGAACATTGCCTAAGACAACTGTTCAGTGAACCCTACTGTATATGGGGCTCTGAAGCAGATGGGTGTTACTGCACCTCTGCTAACAGGTGCATTGGCAGAAAAAACTTACATTTTCATGGCAGTTTTAGAATTGGACCTCCACTGACTGACAGGTGGGTGGCTTCCTCAGTCGTGTTTTCTTCATTGAATGGATGGACCTTGGTGTATCAGGTGTGAAACCTCTGAGAACAAATGGCCTGCAACCATTGCTGGAAGAACACAAACCGATGGCATCATCTATATAGTTTGGGTTATATTTTCGTGGTGTTCTTTGGACCCACTCATCCATGTAGAAAGCACTCTTTTCCGAGTTGTTTATGAATTCCTCCTTCCACATCACATCCACCCATACATGCCAATTTGTCTTAACTGGTGTGAATGGGGTCTTCCAGCAGGACAATGCGACAGTTACACTGCTAGAAATGTCTGCCGTTGGTTGGGAGATTGTGTGTATATTCAGTGCTGTGCTAAAGTTTTATATAGGTGTGGAAGAAATGCTGCCAAGTAGGAATGCTTTCAAAACAGAAGTGTTAATACTTCAAATCAGTATTTGCTGTGACCACCTATTGTTTGAGCCCCGATCTCATCGACCCTGTGATCACATTAAGCCACAGAAGGATTTGATAAAGCCATAGCCGGATCTGTGCTTAGTTCTCCCAAGATGTTTGGAACAACCTCCCTCCCAAGTCCTTCAAAAACCGTATACCGAAAACTGATGTTGCATTGAAGGCAAAAGGTGGTCACACCGAATATTGAAGGATTTTTGAGTCGGTGTGTGTATCACTCTGTATAGATCTACAAACCTGCTCTGTTTGACAATACAAACCTTTTTTTTTTTTTTTTTTCTCCTTAGCAAGTGGAGGTAGAAGGACAACAATGTATGCTTGAAATTCTCGACACAGCTGGAACTGTAAGTGACGTGACCATTTATAACCATCTTTGATTTTCTCAGGTTAATCACCATTATTAATCAGATTGACTGGGCAGTTTACTTCCTTCCTGACCAAGCACATTATTTTATTCTTTAGTACACACAAGTTTGAACACTAGAACGCTTTTTTTTGCACAAGGTTAATTTACACATTATTTTTTTTGTCAATTTTTTTTGTGCTAGGCTTTATTTTTGTCATTTTTATATATATATATATATATATATATATATATATATATATATATATTAATATATATATATATATATATATATATATATATATAATATATATTATTATTTATTTATTTTTTTAAATATGAGGAAAACTAGCAAAAGTCAGACTTTCACATTATTTAATTTAACAGCAAAGCTGGAGCTAAAATTTTTATATTTCTGTCAATTTTTGCATTACGGATATCTCTGCATAGGTGGTGTAAAGGTTTGGGGCCTTCGGTGTGGGGCTTAAAGTTGCCGTTTGAGCTGTTGCTGTATTTTTTATATATAATTTTGGTTCTTGTATTTGTGTTTTTGTTTTATTTTTCATGATTGTGCCAGCCTTAAGAACAGAAGGAACCTTTTTGGGACTTTTTTTTTTTTTTTTTTTTTTATTTTTAAATTCTCAGTCTTTGAACCAGGGCTGATTTACGAACCCCGGTATCAAAGGAACTACAACCCCCTGGAGTCACCGCAGGGATAATCTTGTTCTGATACATCACAGCGGCTGATGCAGTTAAGGAGCCGATTGGAAAGCAGCAATCCGCATGACTTCCTGTGTAACTGTATATACGTATAGTGCTCATTACTGCCGTATATACAATATTCTATACAATAACCCAGTGTTTCTCAACTCCAGTCCTCAAGACCCACCAACAGGTCATGTTTTCAGGATCTCCAACAGAATGGACTGACAATAATTACATCCCCTGTGCAATACTGAGGAAATCCTGAAAACTTGGCCTGTTGGTGGGTCTTGAGGACTGGAGTTGAGAAACACTGCAATAGCCCATCCCTGCCTTCTTAATGGAGACCCCAGCCAATGCTTATAACCAGCCTGCCCCTCCTGCAGCTGCACAATAGGTGCGCAAATGCGAGCTCCGCATGGATGTCTGAGACCGTCTGTGCAGTGTCAGAGGTTTACTGCCCGGGTGTTTACAGTGAATGGGCAGTCGGCATCTAGTTAAAATGATACTCAAGTTTTGTGTCTTTTGTCATGTACTTCATGTTTCAGTCAAGCAGATTGTTTTAGTCTATGTACTCTACGTCTTAATAGGGTTATTACAATTCCATGCAGCTTCAGAAAGAACTCCAGTGACATGTATGTGGATTTTCAGTCACAGAAATGTTTGCTTTTTAAATGTACTTTGTCACCATTGCCACCTGCAGTCCAGAGAGTATAGCAGCTGTGACATGCTACCTAAATCAAAGCAGACATCCTGCTCAATTCTCCATTTCTAGCACTGTATTTTTCGGACTAGAAGAAGGGTGCGTCTTAGTCCAAATGTGCTCTTTCAGGCTGGCAGGAGGGTGCTGCGAGAAGCCACCGACGGCATTTAAGGGGTTGAACTCCGCTGCCATAGGTAGCATGTAATAGGTAATACATTAATGAATAAAAAATCTTTTATGTACAGCAATACAATAGTACTGCTGTATATAGGACAAAGCATTCTGCCTCCTAGCGGGACTAAGTAGTAATCACTCCACTTTTGTCATTTTACAGTTAAGTGTTGCACATAATTTGCCATGTAATATATTTAATATTATTTCTTTAATTTTTCCAGGAACAATTCACAGCCATGAGAGATTTATATATGAAGAATGGTCAGGGATTTGCACTAGTATATTCTATCACAGCACAGTCCACGTTTAATGACTTACAGGACCTGAGGGAACAGATTTTACGGGTTAGGACACGGAAGATGTAAGTCCAGAATGGTTTTAAATGAATAATTGATCTATTGAGAAATCATTATTTTGCACAGGTAGGCTAGAGCGGTAAATGTGGGTTATGCTGCACCAACTGTTAACACTTTGTACTTTTGTATTACACATTATCTAGAATGAACCTATTAACAGAAGGGCTGTCTGACCATTAGGCTATGTTCACACGGCTTAAAATTGGACGTATTTCAGTCCGTAATTACACGCCGGAGTGCGCAAATTACGGCTGGAATACGTCCCAGTCACTATGGTAATCCACAGTTCTCATAGAGAACTATGGATTACGTCTCCTCTCCCCGCTCGCACAATACGCCGAGGGGGGAGATAAGTGACATGTGAATTACCAGCGGCGTATACGCATCGCTAGTAATGAAAGTCTATGGGCCAGCGAGGTGCCGGCCCCCCCACCGCACCCCCGTCCCCACGGCGTAATTGCTGGGCGTAATTACGCCCCGCAAATAAGCCGTGTGAACCCAGCCTCAGTGTCTCTGTGAGCTGCTGCAAGGAATAGCCTGCTTCCACCTATTGATGCAACTATATATATTTTCTGAAAGTAGACACCTTGGAAAATGCCACCCACACTTAGGATACAGCCACACGGCAAGTGTAAAATGCTGGCCGGATTCTGTTTAAGAATCAGAGCGGTATTTTATCATCTCTTAAATGTTTTGGAGGACGGTTCTGTTTGCGGGTTTGCCCGTTAACCATTGAGTAACACACCTTTACAAGATTGTGCATGTTCCGAGTTTTTTGGAACGTCGGGGTGTGAAAATCAGTCTGGCTGAAAATCTGTTCAGTGTAGACTACTGGGAAGATTTTCTATTAGTCTATGGGGATTGTTGCTTGTCTATTTTCAGATGGTTTGCAAATCCGCAAACCATTTGAAAAACCCATGCTGTATGGAATTGACCATAGCAATAATTGGTTTTCATAGATTTCTGTGAAAGGAACGTTTTGTTAAAGTAATAAAAATTCAGGTTTTCGGCTAAAAGCATTGCCTTTGCAGAGGCAAGACTACGTCTCAAAAGTAACGTACATATGTTTACAATTATGGCTATGCATTCATGCTTACATTATTGCATGTACACTAAAACTGAATGGATAAAAGAGAGCCTGAGTTCCAGATGTCGCTGAATACCCGACTCATGGACATGGACTTTAACCTGTGCCCCATAGACCGCAATAAAAAAAAAATCTGTGCTGAAGTCAGGGCTGTGGAGCTGGTAAGCCAAAGCTCTGATTCCAACTCGGACTCCTCGATTTCCCTAACTTCCACTCCATCATACATGGCGCATTTTTAAGTGATAACTTTACCATAGCAAAATGGTAACATCATGCTTTTTATCAACCTTATGATAGTCCAAGCTATTTAGATGGCGTATACAGTGACAAGCAAAATCGTAACCGTTTTGAACTTGTGACTTTCAGACTCCATCTATATCTCTCCATCCACTACAGCTTTGTACATGAGGCTACCATCATTTTATAGACTATCATTTTACCCATCTTATATCTAAATTTGACTTGCAAGTATTTAGCATCTGCTTAGTACAGCAGATTCTTGTCATGTAACTGCATTGTTACTGTTTTGCTCCTAAAGATCAAAATGTTCATTATTTTGTTAGTATTTGGTAGCTCAACCTTTTGGTTTTCAATACTGCCTGAATCCTTCTGGACGCTCTATCAGATTCAAGCATTTGTCGAACAAAATCTGATCACAGGTCTCTTCTATATGTTTACAATGAAGGTGCATACTGGGCAACTCACTGCAAACGCTGCTTTCTCTTCATCTCTACCCACAAGTGTTGGATTGGGTTGAGGTCTGGGGACTGTGGAGGCCAATACAGCAACTCTACTTTATTATCATTGAATCATTTGTTTGTCAGTCTCGACGTGTGCTTGGGGCCGTTGACCTGTTAGAACACGATCATCCTTTTCATACCCATAGCACTGGAGTATATGAAGTAACTCCTCTTGTAGGATACATGCATTGAGATAAACATCGATCCTGGTCAACTATCCAACATCTTTGGCTGTAAAACAACCCCATATCATCAGGCTTCCTCCTCCGAACTTGACTGTTCCTTCAATTTCTCGATCTACTAGCTCCCTTTTCCTTTGATTCTTCCAGACCCATTTGCCCACATCAGAGCCTGGTGTATTGACTTTCATCTCATCACTGCAAATCACCCGTCTCTTATCTTCCATTTTTTTGTACCTTTTTGCAAGTTTGAGCCAATCCTTCTCATGACGAGATTGAAGCTTCACCTTTTTTGTGCCGTCATGCCAGACCTGTGTAATGCGTGTTGCACGGTGCTTGCATGAACGTCTGTAATCTCACTCTTGCGATACATATGTCCCACCTCCCGACTGATAAAGCTTGTGATGAGCGGACTTGTTGACTCTGATATTTTGCCTGGATGTCACCTCTTGGCTTTGGACGGACTTCATTTCATATTCCATCTGTCATGGCCTCACATGATGCAGTTTGGCAATTTTCTTGGCCGAGAGACCGATATCGATGAGCTGGATGATGTGGTTTCTCTTTTAATGGGAAATCTTCTTCATGGCTGCGCCTAGGTTCAAACCAGTGACCTTTCGCTTGGGAATCGGCCTAATAACACACCAAGCTGTTCGGAAATGTGAGAACAGGTTGCAATTTATAGTAACAAGAAGAAAGATTGTTCCACCTCCGGGAGCAAAACCGCAACAATGCAGTTACAAGACAAGAATCTGCATAACAAAGCATATGCTAAATAGTTGCAGGTCAAAGTCTTGCATGAGTTAGCCAAGATGATGGTCTATAAAATGGTAGTCTCCTGTTCAAAGCTATAGTGACTGCTGAGATATGGAGCCTGAAAGTCAAAAGTTCAAAACATTGTTACCATTTTGCTTGTCAGTGTAAAATATATTTGACTACAACTTTACATCACAAAAAACTTTAATGAGTTGTAAATACGCAAAACGCTGCAGTAAGTGGGAAAACCAGTTTTCAACAAAAACGTCCTGAATAACATTTGTAGAGTCTATGAATTTGTTCTGAGGAATAGTATCGCCTCCATCAGATCCTTCTTCACAGACGACCTCACATCTGATCTCATTATTTCCAAGCTAGAGAACGGCCTCTCTACACTAACTTGAGTTGGTGACAAAGCGGTGACCACAGGGGCGAATCTCTAACAATGTCAGGGTATAAAGATATTGCCTCATGCAATGGTTGAACTCTTCTACTTCTTTGAAAACAAGTGAAATTTTTTTGAAAACCGGTCAATTCGTTTGCTATGGAAGCGGAATCTTTTCCCCTGCGGCAATGCTTTGCCTGCTCCATGTCATCCAAATACTTCTCAAAATAAAAATTCATCTGACGAGCTGTGGTAAAGCACGATAGACTCTCCATTCTGTTTCAAGACTGCGTTCCCAAGATATATGCAGGTCCCAGGGGTGGGACCCACACCTATTACACTTTGGCATATCCTGTTAATACGCCATTGAAGTGCAATATGGGAGAACCAGTTTAGAGCAATGAATTTGGGGATTTCTCTTCCTCCGTTGAAAGGATAACATCATATATGAGATTTATGCAGCACCGGTTTCCGTCCAGCCTTAAAAGGAACCTATCGCATAGGTTATGCCACCCATGTTCAGGACAGCACAAGCTGGTGACATACCTGCTGTTTCCAGTGCTGTGTCCTTTATTCTGTAATATGCAGACGTTTCAGAACATATGCTGCTTAAAGGGGTTGTCTCACTACCAGGGCTGTGGAGTCGGCAAGCCGAAGCCCCGACTCCTCAATTTCCCAAACCTCTGACTCCCTCATACATGGCGCATGTTTAAGTGATAACTTTACTGTAGTAAAGTGGTAACATCAGGCTGTTTATTACCTTATGACACAATAATCAAGCTATTTAGGAAGAACATACACTGACAAGCAAAAGGGTAACAATGTTTTGATCTTTTGATCACTTGTGGGTAGAGTTGAAGAAAAAGCTGTATTTGTATCCAAGTCCAGTCTGCACCAACATTGGGAATGTGTAGAAGAGACCTGGGATCAGATTTTGGTCAAGATATGCTTGAATCTGATTCAGAGCCCAGAAGGATTCAGGCAGAGCTGAAAACCAAAAGGTGGATTTCCCAAATACTAACAAAATAATACAAATTAACACTTTGATTTTTACGAGCAAAACTATAACTAAGCAGATGCTAAATACTTGCAAGTCAATGTATGTATAATATTTAAGATGACTGTATATAAAATTACAATAGCCTAATGTACAAAGCTGTAATGGATGGTGAGATATGGAGCCTGAAAGTCACAAGTTCAAACCATTGTTACCATTTTGCTTGTCGGTGTCAAATATATTTATTAGACATGACTTTAGGACACAAAACATTTTTTAAATGTGCAAAACACTGCAGGAACATTTGTGGAGTCTCTGAATTTATTCTGAGAAATAGTATTGCCTCCATCAGATCCTGCATACATGACCTCACATCTGATCTCATTATTTCCAGGATAGAGAACGGCCTCTCTATACTAACTTGGGTTGGGGGCAAAGCGGTGACCACAGGGGCAACATCTCTAACAATGTCAGGGTATAAAGGAATTGCCTCAGCCACAGTCAGTTGTGATGAATGGTTGATCTTCTACTTCTTGGAAAACAGGTGAAAAATTTGGCTGTCTTTTGGTTGCCTGGGAGCAGAATCTTTTTCCCTGGGGCAGCGCTTTGCCTGCTCCATGTCATCAGTTACACTCCTCATGTGATGAGCCTGAAGATATGGGAGCAGTAGCACTGGCCAGACCCAATTCCTCTTGCTCTTTGCATTGAACTAACTGGACCAACTAATTAGATATTTTGGGAGTCTGAGTCGGTCCATTTTATGACGACTCTGACTTCTGCAAAATAGCCACCGACTCAGACTCCACAGCCCTGCTCGCTACAAGGATTGCTTTTTATGATAAAGATGTTGCAAAAACAAGTCACTGCAATATGTGTCCATTAAGTGTCCTTCCTATTCTGAGATATCCCCTCTTGTATGGGCTGCATCAGCTCCTCAGGTCGCTGTAGCTACAGACCTGTTCAATCTCATGATCGGCTGCCAGCACTGGTTGCCATAGCTACAGACCTGGCTTCTACTGCAGCCTAGTAGAAGCCAGTAAACACGCCCCTGAATTAAAAATGATACCATGAAAACAGGACTGAGGTAAGATGAATCAATGTAGTGAGACAAACCCTTTAAATCAGGCAGATTTTAGTCTGCTCTGCCAGAACAGAGTCCACTTAATTCATGAGCAGGAGTGAGCTCTGCCTACTCTCTGCTAGTACGGATGGGCAGAGCTAACACATGCTCATGAATATGCTATTGCAGAGCAGACTGAAAACAGCAGATTTGTGCATTAAATGCTGTGATGCTGCATCTTACAGAATAAGGGACACCGCGCTGGAAACAGCACGTCTATCACTAGCTTGTTCTGTCCTCAGCAAGGGGAGCATAACCTATGTGACAGGTTCCCTTTAATTTAGGAAACCATATTTGGATAATGGAATATATTACAAAAATGCTTATAGTCCTCAGGGCATTAACATATTAAAACCTTGCTTGGAACTAAAGGTATACATCATTGTTTTGTTTTTTTCCCAGGTTCCCATGATATTAGTGGGCAATAAATGTGACCTGGAAGATGAGCGAGTAGTTGGCAAAGAGCAGGGCCAGAATTTAGCAAGACAGTGGTGTAACTGTGCCTTTTTAGAATCTTCTGCTAAGTCTAAAATCAACGTAAATGAGGTGAGTAACTTTCATGATAATTTAAGTTTTTTAATATCCGAATACTATTTTCCTTTAACCAGGAAAACACTGCTGCTCCTAAGTGCAGTCTGTTCAGTATGTGGAAAGGGCAGTATGATTTGTGGGCCCGCAATGTTTGGCTAAACCCGACAAACTTGTCAAGATCAGTTGACAGCCTGATATGTATGAGCACCACCCAGCTATCACCTGAAGGCAGATGTCAGAGGGAACATGCCTCGTATATGGCTGCAGCTCATCTCCAGCAGAACCAAGAGGTCTGGCAGTAGCTTATTCCTCTTCTCCCTTTAAACCTGCACCACCGGCCAAGGGGAATGTTTGTCGTGGGGTCAGGAGAAAGATTGTTTGTGCTTGGTGTATATTGCAGACTTGTTCCAGACACACATAGATGAGATAACAATGAAGTCGCTTAACAGGACTGATTTTCACAATGTAAGGGCATGTCCCCACGTCACGGGTTTTCGGCCGGTTTTTCAGACCAGCTGAAAAAGCCGGCTGGAAAACCGAGCACAATGGTGGTCCTCTATTGTGAAAACCCTGTGTCAGGGGGGGCAGTCCGAAAACCCCTGCGGGGAGGGGGTGGGGCCCGGGCGGGCGGGGCCTAATGGTTCTACAGACGATTTGAACGGGTCATTGAAGTTGTCAGGGGGTGTGTGTTTAGGGGAGGAGTTGGTTTGTTCAGCAAATATATAAAAAGCTCTCCTCTTTCCTCCAAATATCTTGACAATCCAGCACAGAAGCTCCAGCAGTCCTCCTGGTCTTTGTTTATAAGAGGCCGGCACCTGACCACTGGACCTAGTCTGTAGCCTTAGTGGCTATGTGCTGTTAATGTTCAGTGAGGGGAGATGTGCATGCCGTCTTGCTGTTTTTTTCTTTTTGTTTGTTTTTTAACCCTTTAATCCTTCCAAAGGGGAAAAAAAATTACTCTTCATTTTTCTCCTCCTCGCCTTCCAAAAGCCATAACGTTTTCATTTTTCCACCTACATAGACCTATGAGGGCTTTTATTTTGCGGTCCAAGATGTACTTTCCAGTGGTGCTATTCAAATCAGTAAAGAATATACTGGGAAACCGCAAAAAATTCTTAGTGGGGCAAAATGTGAAAAAAAATTTACTTGCGCCATGTTTGCTGAAGTTTTGTCTTTGTGGCGTTCAATCTTCGGTAAGAGTGATGTGTTATCTGTATTCTGCAGGTTGATATACATCCGCCAATACTAAACATGTATGTTTTTTTGTTCTATTTTTTCTGTATAAAAAATTTTCCAACCCATTTTTCATGTAACAAAACTATTTTTGTACTATCACCTATTTAACTGACTTCTTACCGTATGTTTACCCATACACCCTAATAGATTGTAAGCTCCCCAAAAAGGGGCCCTCACACCTTGTGTCCATTTGTAATATTTTAAGTGTAATGACTGTATTTTCCCCTTGAATTTTAAAGTCCTGCGGAATATTTGGCGCTATAGAAATAAAGATTTTTATTATGTTTTGTGGGGGGAAAAAAAATTAAAAACTTTTGTGCAACAAATAACTTTTTTGTACTAACACCTACGGACGTCAGTGAGGGACACTTGTTGCGGGCTGAAGTGTACTTTTTATTGCTAGCAGTTTGGAATGCATGCAAATATTTTGGTCACTTTTATTACATTTTTTATAGGACATGTAATGACCCAAAAACGCTATTTTGGCGAAGGATTTTTTTTTTTTTTTTTTTCAGCGTACAGGGTGTGATGTTATATTTTAATATATCGGACTTTTTCGGACATGGCGATACCAAATATGTATAACTTTTTTTTTTTTATTTGTAAAATGGCAAAGGGGGGGTGATTTGAACTTTTTAATTTTTCATTATTTTTTTTAAACTTTGAATCCCCTTAGGGCGCTTCACCACTAGTGTGGGGGGAGGGGGGGGGGCTGCGATCATTTATACAGCCTAATGCATTGCATTAGGATGTGCCAAGATGGTTGTTTCTGGAAGTGGGGCAAACGAAAACATGGCAGCAATGGAATCCTTCACAAGGCTTCCAGCTGCCATGTTCACCCATCGGAACCCTGCGATTTCGACGCAGGAGCTCCGATCGGAGTGAGGAACGGTTCGCAGCACCGTTTCTCATTGATTTAGATGCCGCTGCCACCCAAAACAAACTTGCTCAAGACAAAATATACAGGTCTAATATATTAATATATAACCTACAAAGCTCTTGGATGCAAGAACAAAATAAATCAAGCTGAATTACAGTAAAAAAAGTATATTAATATATTTCATTATGTTTATGCTAATAAAAATGTAAGTCAAAAACATGATGGACAAATAAAACCAGAAACTGGGCACTAAATCATGATCAAAGTAATATAAAACTAAAGTTAATATATAGACTGATGTGATGACAAAAAATTTAAATATGAACAAAGGCACAGAAAATATAGTTATAATTAAAATACTAGTAAGGGGAAGATAAAAAGGGGTGAACTGCCTAACCAGTGTCTATAACCAAGAATATAGTCGGTCAAATACATAACACAGTGATACATATACGATGGTATGCAAAAATCTAACGTGCCAATGCTGAATAATAATCTAAAGTGTATACATACTTAGGCAGTGCCATGCATAAATTAGCGGCTCTAGCTGTAAAAATAAACCCCAAACGTGGTTACTGGTTTCTTTCAACAGATTATAAAAATAAAATGCCACTGATGGAGTTGTAAGTTCCCAATAAATAGGAGGGCGCAAAAATTTAAGGAACCTACATTAATTACATCTCTGCCATAGAAACATAAAATTAAAATTATTATAAAACCTCTTCTATCCAATGTTTACTCGGATAGTATATTTCAATAGAGTATAAAAAAAGTTGAAGAAATGCCACGACAAAGATTAATTAGTAACGATCAACAACATCATAAAAATAAGAAGGGTTTTTAAAAATTTTTTTTTAAAAAAAAAAAGGGGAAAAAAATTTTCCCCCCCCCCAAAAAATCCCCCCTTTTTAAAAAAATTTTGGGGGAAAAAAGGGGCCCCCCCCCCCCCCAAAAAAAAAAGGGTTTTTTAAAGGGAAATTTTTTAAAATTTAAAAAAAAAAAAACCCCAAAAAAAAAAAAAAATTTTTTAAAAAAAAAAAAAAAAATTTTTTTTAAAAAAAAAAAACCCCCAAAAAAAAAAAAAAAAAAAAACCCCCCTTCCCTTTTTAAAAAAAAAAAAATTTTTTTTAAAGGATTTTTAAAAAAAATTTTAAAAAGGGGGGAAAAAAAAAAAATTTTTTTTTTAAAAAAAAAAAAAAAGGTTTAAAAAAAAAACCCCCCAAACCTTTTTTTTTAAAAAACCCCAAAAGGGTTAAAATTTTTAAAAAAAATTGGGAAAAATTTTTTTTAAATAAAAAAAATTTAAATTTTTTTTTTTTTAAAAAAAAAACCCCCCCAAAAAAAAAAAGGGGGGGGGAAAAGGGATCCAAAAAAAAATTAAAAAAAGGGGGCTAAAAAAAAGGGGAAAAAACCCCAAAAAAAAAAAAGGGGGTTTTTTTTAAAAATTTTAAATTTTTTTAAAAAAAAAAAATTTTAAAAAAATTTTTTCCCCCAAAAAAAACCAAAAAAAAATTTTTAAGGGGGAATTTTTATTTTCCAAAAAAACTTTAATTTTTAAAACCCCTTTTTTTTTTTAAAATTTTTTAAAAATTTTTTTAAAAAATTTTTTTAAAAGGGAAAAATTTTTAAAAGAAACCCCCTTTTTTTTTGGGGGAAAAGGGGGGAAAAAAAAAAAAAAAAAAATTTTTTTAAAAAAAAAAAAGGGTTTTTAAAAAATTTTTAAAACCCCCCCGGGGGGGGGGTTTTTAAAAAAAATTTTTTAAAAAAATTTTTTTGGTTAAAAAAAAAATTTTTAAAAAAAATTTTTTTTTTTTAAAAAAAGGGAAAGTTTTTTTAAGGGGGGTTTTTTTTTTTTTTTAAAAAAAAAAAAAAGGGGCCCCAAAAAAAAACCAAAAAAAAAACCCCCCCTTTTTTTTTTTTTAAAAATTTTTTTTTTTTAAAAAAAAAAGGGGTTTTTTTTTGGGGGGGTTTTTTTCCCCCCCCCAAAAAAAATTAAAAGGTCGGGAAAAAAGGTCCCCCCCAAAAAAAAAAATTTTTTAAAAACCCTTTTTTAAAAAACCCCAAAAAGGGGGGGGGAAAAAAAAAAAATTTTTTTCCAGGGGGGGGCCCCCCAAAAAATTTTTAAAAAAAGGGGTTTTTAAAAATTTGGTTTTAAAAAAAGGGGGGTTTTTTTAAAAACCCCCCAAATTTTGGTTTTTTTTTTTTTTAAAAAAAAAAATTTTTAAAAAAAACCCCCCTTTTTTTTCTTAGGGTAAAAAAGTTTGAAAAAAAAACCCCCAAAAAAAAAAACCCCCAAAAACCCAAAAATTAAAAAATTTTTTAAACCCAAAAATTTTTGGGTTTTTTTTTTTTTAAATTTAAAGGGCCCCTTAAAATTTTCCCCCTTTTTGGTTCCCAAAAAGGGGGGAAAAGGGGGGGTAAAAAAAAAACCCAAAAAAAGGGGGGGGGAAAAGGGGTTTTTTGGGGGGGTTTTTTAATTTTTTTTAAAAAAATTTTAAAAAAAAAAACCCCCCTTTTTTAAAATTTTGGGGGAAAAAAAAACCCAAAAAAATTTTCCCTTTTAAAATTTTTTGGGGAAAAAGGGGGGAAAAAAAAAAGGGGTTTTTTTTTTAAACCGAAAAAAAAAAAGAAAAAACCCAAAAAACTTTTTTTTTTAAAAAATTTTTAAAAGGGGGGGAAAAAAAAAAGGGGCCCCAGTATGTGTGAAAAACACTTTTTTTTTTTAAAAAAAAACCCCTTCCCCCGGGGTTCTGCCCCCTTTTTAAAAAACCCCCCTGAAAGAACTGACATGCCAGTTCTTTTCTGGCGCGTGCAAAAATATGGCCGTAAAATACCTGTCGTTGGCGCATATTTTAAATTAGTCTGAGAATTGTACTTGAAAAATTGTTTTTTGGGCGTATTTCGCCCTAAAAAAAAACCCCCCCCCCTGGGAACATTACCCTTTTAAAAAGTTTAAGCCCATTGATCTGCCCCAATGGTGCTTTTTAAAAGGGTTTTTCACCCCCATTGATTAGCTTTATTCCCTTAAGGCACCATGACGTTCCTGTTTGTCCCTGGGTAAAAGTGCCCGTTAATACCTTGACGGGACAGCCCCAATTGCTGCGGGAGCCCAGTAGTGATTGACAGTCCGGAGCACAGAGAACTTTTTTGGGTCGTTTAACTCCTTAGGGTTTCCGGGGATAAAGGCAGCTAAAGTTTGGGCAAAAGGGATAAGGCTCTCGCCTCCATTGGGGAAATGAGGGGGGGGGAGGGGGGGACACAAAGGCCTCCGTGTTTTTTCCCGATTAGACTACCAAAATATCATTCAAACCTGACATGTGCTGTAATGTGTTTTAAAACCAAACCCATTATAATGATCAGAGTATAGTCCTATAATGGGACAAGTGGAAAAAGTGAAACACCCCAAAAAAGATTTAAAAAAATAAGTACAGCTTTAAATCGGTCTTGAGATTTAATCCGTACAATGAACAGAAATAAAATGACGGCAGAATTGCGATATTTGTTCATTCCGCTGCACATAAAAAGGGGGGTTTAAAAGCAATCCAAAATTTTATTGAACCCCAACCCTTTGTGCCAATGAAAAAAACAGTTTTTTCCTGAAAAAAAAAAAGCCCGTACACAGCTTTATTTATGGAAAAATGAAAGTTATGGCCACAACAAAAACTTTTTTTTTGGTTTGTTTTAAACCTCCATGTTTTCTGTTTTACTACTTCCTGCCTATATTTGTACACCCTATCGTATTACAATGCAGTAAAGGGTGTGTAAATGACTGAGGGCCCCTAGGGGGACTCAAGGGGTTTAAAATTTAAAAAAAAAAAAATATTTAAAAACGCAAAAAAAAACACCGGGCCCTTTTTCCCCTTTTTCAAATAAAAAAACTTAAATAATAAATTTTAAAAATTTAAAAGGGTATCGCCCTCAAAAAAAAAATGCCCATCTTTTTAAAAAAATAAATTTTTTCCCTTGCGCCCGAACAAACCGTAGAAGAAAAACAAAATCCAAGGACAAAATTGCGAGGTGTTTTTTCATTTTCAATCCCCTTAAAAAAAAAAAGTGATCAAAAAAAGTTGCAAAGTATTCCCCAAACTGGGTTTCCAAAAAAAATTTCCCCTTCAGCCCACAAAAAAAGCTGCCTCACTCAAGTCCATAAAGGTTTAAAATACGAAAAAGTTTTTTGGTTTGCAAGGGGAAAAGGGCACTAAAGGCAAAAAATTTTAAAAATATAGAAATTTGGATTTTTTTATGGTACACTACATGTAATGAAAACCCTAGCGCCCAAAATTTTTTCACAATTTTTCCCCCCATTAGAAATTTTTTTTGGGGGATTCCCACTTATTTTGCAATTTGGGGAATGACGCAATTAAAAAGTTTAATCTTGCCCAAAAAAATAAAAGCCCCATATGTCCTGGAAAAGGGGGAAAATAAGGTTTTTGGCCCTGGAAAGGAAGGGGGGGGGGAAAAAAATGTACATGACAAATAAAAATAGGCTGCAGTAGGGAAGGGTTTAAGTACAATGTGTTATGGGAAAACAACCTCAATCACATGAATAGGTAAAACCTTTGTTATTCCCAGATAGTGACACATGTCAGATTTCAAAAAAAGCGCTTGGTCCTGAAGTCCGCAACAGAATTTTTGACCCCAAGGGGTTAAACCCTTTTGGCAATGGGGTTTAAAAAAAGACCTTTTTTTCCCCAAAAAACTTTCTGTTCTGATTTTTGGGCCCCCCTTTAGAGGCAATTGGGCCCTCCTTTTAAAAGCATTCCCGGGCCCCTGGGCAGAGATTTTTTAAATGGGGGAATTCCCCCCACCCCCCACCGGAAAAAAAAAAAATTCAAAACAAATAAAAATAAACATTTAAAACCCGCTCAGGTTAAACCCTTAGGCCCCGTTACCGGCTTTTTTTCACTGCGGAATTGGGTTTCCCTTTCTCCGCGCCGGATTTTTCGCCCCGGGAGTACCCGGGGGCCAGTCCCTTCCTGCATTAAAGGTAATCCACTGCTCTCATAGAGAACAAGGATTCCCTCCCCTCCCACCCGTCGGCGAATCCCCCCGGGCGGGGGGGAAAAGGGGTATCACATTATCCAGGGGCAATAGTGCCGTGGATAATGGAAAGTCTATGGGGGGGGGGGGGGCCGCGCCCCTGCCCCCCGCCCTTGCCGAGCGCAATCCCCCGCAAATCCGGGGTGAAAAAGCCGGAGTGGGAAGGGGCCATAACTTACAGACTATATTTCCCGATGGGGAAAAAGAAGCAAAAAAAAAACCCCCCCACCGGGGGCTCAAATAGGAGACTCCTCTCTGATCAGTGTTCCCCCCGAACGGGTTTTTTTTCCCTTTTCCCCTCCTTTCCCCCCCCACCCCCATAAAAAAAAAAACCCCCTTTTTTCCCCCTTTCAGCTCGCCCCGCGAAAGTAACGCACAAAATCTTTGAATCCCCCCAATTTCTGTGGGGCCCCCGGGCAACCGCCCCACCGCCCCCTGGAAGAAAAACCCGGGCCCGTTGGAAAGGGAGAGCGATTTTTTTCCCGCCCTTTTTTACACAAGTTTTTCTAAATTACAAGGGCCACTTTTGTGCTCTTTGCAGACCGGGTTTGGGGTGCTGAGGTTTTCTCCCTGCTGTGTCTTTTTCAGAAGCACAAGAGCTTGTTTGTTATGGAAAAAATTTAATTTCCTTTTTAAACTCTGCTGCAAAAACCCCTTTTATTACCAAAGTCCCCTTTAACAAGCTCGGCTAGGAATAGCAGAAACGATATGCCAATTGCCGTTTTAGAACGGCCCAAAGCCTGAGCAGAAAGTGGGTGTCTGTTAAAAAAGCCTGATGAATAAACCCCTTTAACAACCCTGGACATATGAGTAAGTCCTAGTGTTGCTGAGGGGCTTATGTAGCAGGATGGCACCGCAATCCCGTTGCAAACCGGCAGCTAACATCCGGAGGTTACTGCGCGGTTTGGTGAAATCGCAGGGTTCCGATCGGTTAACTTGCCGGCTGGAAGCCTTGTCTCCATCACTGCCATGTTTTCGGTCTGATTACTTCCAGCCGCAGACAGGAAGTAGTGAAAGTCATATTGGTAAAACCCTAATGCATTAGTTTGTAGAAACTATTGTGTTCCCTAGTGGTGACGTACCCTATGGTCACCGTAAAAAAAAAAAAAAAAAAAAAGTTCAGATCACCCACCTTTTTCCATAAAAAAATAACAAAACTAAAATACACATTACACATATTTGGTATCGCCGCATCCGAAAAGCTCCCCCTCTCCCCTCCCTTCACAGTGAAAACTATCCTATAGACGTCTATGGGACAGAAACTATCTTAAAGGGAATATGGCATCAGTTTTTTTTTTTTTTTTTTTAACTTATTAAATCAAGCCCCTGATCCATATGCTTTTCCGCTCAGTCGTTTTTATTTCCTGATTGTAGATTTATATATTCGGGCCGTCTAATATATGATTGTGGGGAAGACATTCTTGCTTGCACTGCTTAACAGCAGTCAGAGAGATACTTTACAGCAGCTTCATGCCAAAAGGATTTTTAAGACAGTTTCTGCCCATAGACGTCTATAGGATTTTCACTGTGAAGGGAGGGGAGAGGGGAGCTGTGACCCTCTCCTCTTGTGACTGGTGGATTTTGTTATTTTCTGTACACATTTGGGGTCTCCTTTCAGTTTGACCCTGCTTTACTGATAATGAGCACACTGCTGAAAAGCTCTCTAAACAGACAGGAAGTGTCCCAACATTATTAGGCTTAGGCCGTGAAAAACGGCTTAAATTTTAAAAAATATTGTATCGAAAATTTAGCCCAAAATCCCCTAAAAGGGGTAGGGGGGGGGAAAAGGGGGGGGGCCCCCCCAAGAATCTTGGGAAGGGCCCGCCTTAAATAATTGCTGTATTTTTGCCCGGGG
>JAODAL010030423.1:0-49992 GCA_025379985.1 Phyllomedusa bahiana
GAATGTGTGTTTTAAGATAGTAAGAAATTTTGGTCCAAAAAGTCTTTGTTTATTTGTGAAAAATATCAAAGAATCGTGAAAAATTTGAAAAATGTACCATTTTCAAACTTCAAAAATTTCCCGCTAGGGCGTATGCATACGTCCAAGGTCGGGAAGGGGTTAAATTAGGAGTGTGCTGCGTGTTTGGATACTTTTTCTGTGCAGCAAAAACGTACCCTATAGTTTTAAATAGGATGTATAAAATAGATCAAGAACGGACATGTCGATTCTTTGATCAGATCCGTGAAACACATCCAAATGACGTATGTAACACTTACCGTCTGAACGCCATTGAAATCAACGTAAAGCACACTGAGCATTGTTAGATATGTGTTTCGGTCTGTTTTTGAACATCCCGTGACAGAAGTGCAATTTTCTGTTATTTTAACTGGTCTTTTGAATGGATACTTTTAAGCTTGAATCAGTCTATTCCCATTATAAATGGATATTTTTTTTTTTTTTTTAAAGGTCTGAAATCTGTCTGTGCATGGACAGATAAACTAATGGATCAATTTTGTAAAAACAGATGCATAAGGATACCCATCCGTTTGTATCTGTTTTATATTGTTTTCCAACAGAATCAATGTCTTTTCATGTCTTTCTGTTGGTCTATTCTGTTTTTGGGTGAAAAGCAGATGCGAAGCAGGCCTTATCCGTACACGGAAATACTCAAAACAGTTCGGACAATAGAAAAGTACCAAGCCGCCTAGTCCTTTACAATAAGGGTTTATTCACATAGAACGGTTATGTTGCAGTTAAAAACCACGGCAAAACCGGACCTGGAAAATCTGCATGTCTTTTTATCATGGCTCTGCAATGCGGCAATTGACTATGTGTTTTTTAGAGGTAAAACACATTTATTTTACACGATTCAACTGTAAAACCACAGAAAATCATGGTGACACCGCATATAGTTTTCCCTGGTTTTTAACTGCAACAAAATAGCACAATGTGAATACACCCTTATGGCAGTCTCAGCACTTTCCTAGTGCACCTCGTCAACAGCCACATCTGATGCTAGTGCCCTGTACCCAATGATAAGATGACTCTGCACCAGTAGTCACAAGTGTTGAGACCGATATTAATGTGAAGGACTGGGGTAGCACACAGAAGATGCGGAGAGGGGATGGGGGCCAGTACAGGAGCGGAGAGATGTAATATGATGGGGAACCTTTACTGCCTTAAAGGAGTTTTATCGTTTGAACTGTTCGTGCTGTTCAGCTAATTCTATGAGATTGAATTTGAAATCCAGGGGCGAGTCTCTCCTCCTAGGAGGCGTGTCTCCCCTCCCTGAAGACCTGTGACATCATTTTGTATAAAGCAGGGGATGCAGAAGGTTGTCTGGATATAACAGCTCTGTAGCCTCCTGCATGCTTCTTATGTCTGCAGCCTTCAGGCTCCACAAGCTCCTTGCTGTGCTATATGCAGTTATAATCACAGCCTGAACTGATGAGACATGTGAGGAGTGTACACTGCCCCCACTTCCCCTCTGTTACCAGACAGGAGACTGTATGACTGTGCTATATGCAGTTATACACACAGCCTGAACTGATGAAACGTGAGGAGTGTACACTTCCCCCTACCTCCTTCCCTTCTGTTACCAGACAGGAGACTGTATGACTGTGGTATATGCAGTTATACACACAGCCTGAACTGATGAGACATGTGAGGAGTGTACACTGCCTCCCTTCCCCCTCTGTTACCAGACAGCAGACTGGGTTATATGGAGCAATACACACTGCCCTCCCCCTCCTCCTCTCCCCCTGTTGACAGGTAGGAGACTCTATAATACTGTGTTATATGAGGGGATCTGTGACTTAAACAGCCAGTAATTGCCCAGATCATTCACCCTAGAGCTGGGGGAAGAGTTTACAGCCTGCAACCCTTGGTTTCACTATCGATTTTATCAGCTCAGAGGGGAGAAAACAGAGTGTGCAGGCAGCCACTCACAGCGCAGGGGGCGTGGCAGGGGCGTTTCCTGTCTAGGGGTGTATCCCAACAGGCTGAATGAAATGTCAGCCAGCCAGTCACCGTGCAGGGGCGTGGCTAGGGGTGGGATCCGGCCAGGGGGCGTGTCCCGACCAGCAGCAGCAGAAACAGAATACTGATTTACAGAAAAGCTCATATCTGCTAAATCAAGTGACAGAGGTAATGCAACCCAATTACAAACGTGCTCATTTTTACTGTCCCCATAATCGGAGACATGATCTTTGTAGAGATAAAACCCCTTTAAACCTTACATCTGCCTGAGCTCTTTATTAGTGGCTCCCCATGCACTCACACAGCAATCCAAGATGTACTCAGGATAAGCAGCACTCGCTGCTTGTTGATGCACAGAAATTTCTATAAAATTTGCTTCTTTGGTTTATTGCTTTAATTCAATATTCCCGTCAATCATTTTTAATGTATTTTTTCTTCCCCATACAGTAATTGTTTCTCAATACCCCTCTAGGTCATTCCAAATCATACTGTACATAAAATGTAACTGAAATAAATAATATAGCCATATATCAAAGCACTCATACAGAGAATTACTTTTCATGCTAGAAAAATGGCTTCATTTTTATCTGTGTGAGGAGCAGATCATTGTAACACTTTACCAGCTTTATGCGTGTGGAATATTCATTCTAATGGCTTGTGAAAGTGAGCAAAGACAAGTAGAGGAAATACTGGAGGAAAAAAAAGAGTCCAGCCTAACTAATTCACAAAGTGTAACTGCATAAAGGAATGACTTTAGCTACGCCCGATCACGCACTACTAGTAAGTATTCACCACAAGTAACCAGCATGAATGCACTTATAGTATTAGTTCTATTACATCCGTTCATATCTTCTCATGCACATTTCACAATTCAGCCACCATCAAAACATGCCGGATTCTATACACCCACATTTTCCTGTTTAAATCCAAAATGCTTTCAAGCAAAACAGAAGTTTCATTTCAATGCGGGCACTGTATCATAACATTCCCATTGCATCAGGATCTTAAAGGTCACTTCATCTTGTTAATAAGTCTGCCTATGACACGTTTTACAAAAGGACAGCCAAACAACCACAATCCAATACTCTCCTGCGGCTCTTGGATTACTAAAACTTACTTTGTTTCCTCCACACGCCTATATGTTGCTCTCCCCAAGGAGAGATATTCCCCTTTCTGAGCCACTCATTGCCTTGGCTAATATCCCTTTTGCTTCTTAAAGATTCAGTGAGTCAGAAGCAAATTGAGGATTTCGTACATCCAATAAAGGGCATTTGAGCTTCTAAGTTCCTTTCCTATATTGTCTTGTGATATGCAGATACTTAGTGGAGGGCAAAAAGGCAGGCTCAAAACTCACATGCCTCTATGGTGCTCTCCCCAAGGAGAGATATTCCCCTTTCTGAGCCAGTCATTGCCTTCCACCCAGCCAGCCAGTATCGCTCTGTTCTACACTGATGAGGGGCATAACCCCAGAAACAGCTTTCTGTAGTGAGTGATATGGCTTGGCTAATATCCCTTTTCTTCTTAAAGATTCACTGAGTCAGACGCAAATTGAGGATTGTTACATCCAATAAAGGGCATTGAGCTGCTCGGCTTCCTTTCCATAATGCCCTGTGATATGCAGATGCTTAGTGGAGGGCAAAAAAGCAATCTCAAAACTCCATACGCCTATATGGTGCTCTCCCCAAGGAGAGATATTCCCCTTTCTGAGCCAGTCATTGCCTTCCACCCAGCCAGCCAGTATCGCTCTGTTCTACACTGATGAGGGGCAAAACCCCGAAACAGCTGTCTGTAGATGAGTGATACTGGCTTGGCTAATATCCCTTTTCCTTCTTAAAGATTCACTGAGTCAGACGCAAATTGAGGATTTGTTACATCCAATAAGGGCGCTTGAGCTGCTCGGCTCCTTTCCCATAATGCCCTGTGATATGCAGATGCTTAGTGGAGGGCAAAAAGGCAATCTCAAAACTCCATACGCCTATATGGTGCTCTCCCCAAGGAGAGATATTCCCCTTTTTGCTTCCTGCTGTAAGGCCTTGTTTATAAGTTAGATGGCCATCATCATAGAAATACTTTAGTGGAGCCTCTGCCTAATGCTATTTGCTGAGAGCTCTATTTAGCCAGTTGAGTCATATTATTATGATCACTTCCTACTTTCGACATCAGCAGCATGTAGCTAATGAAGGGATCTATGTCTCGTGAACTGGCTTGGTGGGTATGTAAGGTGTGGGATAGGCTGACTGCACACATATCCCTTATTGTTGTCATGAGTAAAGGGGGTTATTTATCAGAGTTGCAAATTGGTATGATTATTGGCTTTCGGGCTAAGGGTGGCAGTATTTTTGAAACTACGCAGCTTGTTGAAGAGAACCTGTGACATAGATTATGCCCCTATTGCTGAGGACAGCACAAGGTAGTGTCAGACCTGCTGTTCCCAGCGCTGTGTCCCTTATTCTATAAGATGCTGAAGTTTTCGTGTATTTAATGCTCAAATCTGCAGTTTTCAGCCAGAAGAGTCATTCGAAGAGTCCTTCAGAGTGTCAGTTTTTTTTCAAACCCCACCCACCTGAGGCTAGCCCCGCCCACCTCAACTGACAAACCTATTACTTTGAATAGGTAGAAACGTGAATAACTGTCAGTGGGCGGAGCTAGCCTTTGGTGGGTGGAGCTAACACCTGCTCATGAATAAGATTTGAGGGGTAAATGCTCTAAAACTGCTGCATCTTACAGAATAAGGGACACAGCGCTGGAAACAGCAGTTCTGACACTAGCTTGTGCTGTCCTCAGCAAGGGGGGCATAAACTATGTGACGGGTTCCCTTTAACTGTTCATCTGCTGCTGTGGTGAAAGTATATTGTGAGTGGACAAATGGTCCCATTGCAAATGGGCAATGTGGAAACTGTGGAGCTCCACATTTCAATGATGTGAGAGATGAAGGTTGGCTACAAATGATGGGTACCAAATTTGTGTCTAAAAAAACAGTTACTCAACCCCTACTGCATTTGGGCCCCTGAAGCACATGGGTGGCCACTGGATCTGTGCTAATGAATGTTGCATTGGCAGAAAAGGCCTCAATTTTATTGGCAGTAATGGGATTGGACCTCATTTGACTGAAAAAAGGTTGTTTTCTATGAGACACGATTTTGAAATATCCCTTGTAGTATGGGCTGCATCGGCCCCTCAGGTCGATGTAGCCACCAACTTGCCAATTTCCCCTCAAAAGCTGCCAGTGCTAGTGTCCTCAGCAGCTTGTCACTGTATGTCGGAGGCTTGGGAGCGTGCAAATTTTCACCTGTGCACTCACGTACTAGTGTACGATGATACTTTTGATGTGTCTGGGGAACCTTGTGCATATTTTAATACAGCAGAGGGGGGAATATGAACGGAGGAGGATTATTATTTCATCCACTGTAGTAAGTGGATGAATTACAAGTTATCATTGGGTGTCCGTTGTGAAACAGATCACATGGCTTCTGTTTTCCCCTCTGCACTAGAGGTTATGAACGGTACCTCCACGCACATGTGAGCCAAGCCTACATGTGAAGCGACCAGGAACACATTATCCTCCAGTCATATTCCCCAACTGCAACCTCCCTGGAGTGCCCAGAAGTACAAGGTGTTCACTGCACAGACACACGGCCAAGGTAACGAGGGCTGAAACCCGACCACCACTGAACAAGACACATAAACTGAAATGTCAGGACTGAGCCAAAAGGTTTAAATGGACTGATAAGATGAGAGTAACTAATGACAGACCAGATGGATAGGCTCTTGGCTTGACCAATAACAGGCAAGGACCTCCATTTCTATTTAAATGGGTTGTCTCACCACACTGTTTCAGAGCTAAAATCATATTCAGACTCATGCATGCGGTCTCTTCCTGGCCAGACTGTGGCTGCTTCTTTGGCAGTGCTTAGCATATAAACTTGGCATTCAAAACTCTTCTAAAAGCACTGACACAAGAGCAGGAGATGTTATCTCTAAGTACAGAGCTCATAGTGAAAAAAAGGAGACTAATTACTTGTTTCAGACAACACACTCTGCTCTCAAGCTGCTGGTAGCCCAGCCTGATATCAGATAAGACAGAGCAGAGAGAGAAGAGGACAGCAAGTCAGTAACTAGAGAAACCTGTGTGCACTCAGAACTGATAAATCTTATCTCCTCAACAAAACTCCCCCCAAAAGCAATATATTTGGAAAAACTCTTTAATTACCGGTCCCTACATGTTTATAGCTAATCATTGTAGTGCGACAACCTCTTTAAATGCCAGGAAGGTGGTGGAGGAGTACTAGATCAGGCATCCTCAAACTGCGGCCCTCCAGCTGTTGGGAAACTATAACTCCCATCATGCATTTATATAATCCATCATTCCCACTGTTATAGATTATATAAATGCATGATGGGAGTTGTAGTTTCCCAACAGCTGGAGGGCCGCAGTTTGAGGATACCTGAGCTAGATGGACCTTTTTGGGTTGAAGATGGATTCAAGCTCCCAAACCTACTGCCAGTTTTTAGAAGTCATGTCTTCAAGCAGTGGTGAAGGAAAAAGTCTGAATCTTTCAAGAAAACCATGACTTTTATGCAGGACAATGCCTTAAAAATGGAAGAATAAAGACATGGCCCCCTTTCTCACCTGACCTGAACTCCATTGAGAACTTGTGGACCCTTCTTAAATAGGAGATTTACAGCGGAGGAAAACAGAACAGCTCTCTCAACTGTGTCTAGGAGGCTGTGGTCGCAAAAACTGATTGTCAACAGGTTAAGAAACTGACAAACTCCACAGATGGAAGGCTTGTGACTGTTATGGAAAAGAAGGGTGGCTATACAGGTCGCTGATTCTATTTTTGGAAGTGTCAAAAATGCTTATTTGTAAATTAAATGATGATTCTCGCTTTAAGGATATGTTCACACGCAAGATGCTGTGTGTTTAGAAGAACCCGGCTAGCCCCAGTCACTTTCATTATCCCTGCCGCGGATACGCCAGAAAGAAGTGGTATGTCACTTCTTTCTGCTTGCGTTCAATACGCGGCAGGGAAAACAGCAGGTAATCATACCTCTCTATGAGAGCTATGATTACCGTAATTACAGGACGTATTTCGGGGCGCACTGCAGCGTAATTACACCCGAAATATATGTAATTGCAGGGCGCATTTCATCACGTATTTGGGCTTTAATAGGCCAGAAATGTGCCCCACAATTACAGTAATTCATAGCTCTCATAGAAAGCAATGAATTAGATCCATCTCCCCCAGCGTAAAATGCACCCGTATAGTATGCCAGGAGTATGCCTGTGCTTTAGACGTACGCGCTGGCCAGCGTGTACTTCTAAAACACCCGATGTATTGCAGCACGCACAGTACACACTGCAATATGTCATGTGAACATTCCCTAACAAATGAAAAGAACAAGTGAAATGCAAACATTTTTTGGTTTTCATTTAGCTGCATATTAATTCTGCACACTAATAGTTGCCTAGTAATCATGCAAATCAGCAAAAAGGAAAAAAATCCAACACCTGTGAAAATATGAGTCATTGTAAAATGCACTGATGTTACGACCCCATGAGGTGGTTCGAAACACAAACTTATCAGCTTTTTTTCTACTTTGATCTTAACATATTTTTATATGGAAATTAATTAAATTGTGCGTTTGACAATTTCTCATATTTTCACGGGTGCTGGATTTTTTTTCCTTTTTTATATTGTGGACACATAGGGCGAGATGTATGATTCTCGCCGGGTTGGAGCGCGCCGTTTCGCCCGATTTCGAGTGAAAGCTGCGCCTGATTTATGTCGGCGCCGGGGCGCTCTCATACATATCATGAAAAGTCCGCCGCGCCTCGCCAGTGATTGAGGCGCAGGGACATGGGCGCAGTGCGGGACTGCGCCTAAGATTCGCAGCCAGAGGTAGTGCGCTCATACATGCGGTGTAAAGTACGCCGCGCCTCGCCAGTGTGTGGGGCACAGTGCGGGGACATGGGCGCAGCGCGGCGCTGTGCCTAAGATTGACCCGAGGGGGGGGTGCGCTCATACATGGGGGAAAATTTCCCCTGCCCCTCGCCGTGGTGTGGCGCAGTGCAGGACTTAGGCGCAGAAGAGAAGCGCCGAAGATGTGTTCCGATTCGAGACGGGGGTGGGGAAAACAGCGAGAAACATTAAACATGCCCGTGGGGTATAAACCAAATCGTTTTTAAAAGGCGGAAAACTTTCTCAGAAAGGCCAACCTCAAAAAAAAAAACATTAAAAAAAAATATCATTTTCCCAAAAATTAGAACGGGATATCAAGAATTAGGATATTGGAAATTGGGGGGAAATACAGTAATTCAAAATTCGAAAGTTTCTCATTTGGGCGGCAGAAAAACGGCCAAACAGAAAAGGAGCGAAGTGAACCATTAAAATATGGAAAGTTTGGACCCAATCAAAACAAAGGCGGGAAGTTAAAATTTCTGTAAAAACAGAAAAAAGTGATTGTTAGCTAGGGGGGGTTGGCTTCCGGCAATCAGGCAAGCTACTTGTCCATTTTAGTCTATGGAAGCGGAAAATGAAAAATTTGGTCTCAGGCCCTGCGGCCCCGGGTTGATTTAAAAAAACTTTTTATTGGTGTAAAATATTCTTGAAAAAGAGTGAAACTTCTAAAAACAAAAACCCAAATTTAAAAACCCCAACAAGCGTTTGCGCCTCACGGGGCACATCGGGGAAAAGCAATAGAGGAAATTTCCCGGGGAAAAACCCGGGAATTTAAATTCTGTAAACTTTCTCATTGGGCGGGAAAACCCGCCAAACGAATAGGGCGACAAAGACCCATTTATCCCAGGGGAAGTTTGGGCCAATCGAACAAAAATTGGGGGGAAAGAAAAAAGCAAGTCACTGAAAAAATCCCCAAACAAATCCAACTCTAAAATATAACTTTTAATATATACCCATAAAAAATCGATTTCGTATCTCAAAGTCTCCTTAATCAATATTTTTTATATATACATTACACACTGTCCCCATTAATTTCCCCACATTTTCCCAAAAAGACCAAGTAATCGCCCCAAAAGACGGCCTAGTCTTTGTAGGCTCACCCTATTGAATCCTTTATGTCCCCCATCAACCCCAGAAATTAACTATATAAATTTTGTCAGTGTTTCAAGAACTCAATTCAAAAAACCAAAAATAATTTTCACTATCCCTTTGGGTCCCATATAAAAAACTCAAAGGCTCACAGGCCACTGATTGAACACTGCATTTTTTTTTTTTTAATTATAGGGTATATGTCCATATATTATCGTTCAGTGTAGGGAACATAATGTTTTACATTTATCAAAACATCATCTCAAGATACATCAAACCTTATCCTCGAACGCGTTTAACCGTCCATATTATGGGGTTCATCAGGAGGATCTCCCAGGGGTCGTTCACCACATACTCAGATAGTAGTCTCCTCGGATATGCTGATGTTACTATGTTCCTGTATTTCATCGTAAATAGGTTCTCAATGACATGCTGTTTTCAGCCCTTCAGGTGCGGCTCACGCTCGGCGTCTTCAAAAACCGTACTGCGCATGCGCAGATTAGACGGCGTCATGGCAACCAGCGCCGTTCGCCGAGCGCATCTCGCCAGATAGCTCGCGTCACATTGCTTCTGCGAATGCGCCGACACAAACGCCGGCTCATATCAGCCGGCCAATAATATCTGCGCATGTCTGCCAACCAAGGCGGGGCGTTCCACTCAGACTCTCCCACCACACCCATCTCCACTCTCTCAGCGAGATGTTTATATAGGGCAAGATTTTCCAGTTCCTATTTCTACCATTGATCCAGAGTTGGCGGGCTCAATACCATAAGTTAAAACCCCATTTTTACCATCAGCGGAAACGCAGCAAATTGCTTTTCACATTTAAATACCACATCCAATAATGAGATATACGGTATACGGATACCACTAGGTGGCAAAACAGTATACAAACTTAATATTTATATCACTCTTGGTGGTTAGATAAAAAACCATTTCAGTTATACCACCCACATATTTTCTCATTGGGCCAAATATACCCTCAATAAAAGATCTAAATGAGGATTACCTAATAGAAACATAGATTACATAATTTTCAAAAATAATCAACATACAGATGCATGGCTAAGAGTTTATAAAGTTTTGGCCGGATCAAAAATATATAGAATCCCTGGAGATTAAATAAATAAAATATCCTAATGGCTATTCTGCCCAGATACACCATCTATTTATATCATTTGAGCCTACAGGATACCAAAGAAACATTGAAGATATATACAAACAGGAAGATTTCACATAAAACAGCCAAATATAGAAGTTCGTTTAAGACCCTCTGGCTGTATCGTCTTTCATTTTAAAGGTCCACTCTGTTTCCTTACAAAGTAATTTATTTATCAGATTTCCCCTTTCTTAATGTTGAGTTTTTCTTCTACCTACACAAAAAACATCATGCCCGAGGAATCTCCCTCATGCTCCATCCAGTATGCCTGGCAAATAGGGTGTCAGCGTCTATGTGCACACCCGCATCCCCTAAGTGGTCACCAATGCGAATTTTTAAACTGTCTGGTCGTCTTGCCTATATATGTTTTTCACAGCTACAATTACAGAGATAACAAATCTCCTGGGTACAGCAATTCATAAAAGCACGAAATCGAATAGGATTCTTCCCTGTCACAGAAATCTTAAATCTCCTTGGTATGGCAAGAGTATAATTGCAAAAATATACATCTTCCGCATCTAAATTCCCCAACGGTTTCACGATCATAACCAATGTTCTGTGGTTTTTGAGTTGAGGTATAAATGGTCTGTGACATCAGCCTATCCCTCAATGTCCTTCCTCTTCTATAGGTCACTTGAGGAGTTTTAGAGTGACAGTCAGCTAGATCTTTGTCACAATGCCAATATACCCAATGATCTCCGCAAGATCTTCATTACATCGTTGTTTTCGGTTGTCATATGTTGCCTATTATCCTAAATTGGGTTTCCTCTCTCTTGGTCCCCTCGGGTTCAATGAAATGGTTCCTGTCACTCCTAAGTGCGTCTTAAATGCAGGCTTCATACTGGTGGAGGATATCCCCTTTCCAGGAACCTATCCTTGAGGTCATTTGCCTGTTGGTAAAAATCTTTATTTGGGAGCAGTTTCTAGTATACGTAGGTATTGAACCTTTCGGGTATACCTCTTTTTAACTTCTCAGGGTGATATGAAACCCACCGCATGGAGGGTATTAGTAGCCAGTCTCCTTACGATGAGTCCAAGTTGTATGTAACCCAAATCATCCTGAAAATCCTAAGATCCAAAAAACTATTTTACTGACATATGGATCTCAAATGTAATTTCAAACCCAATCTCATTAGTGGTTCAAAAACCAGGAATAATTCTTGCTAAAACGACGCCCTCCGTGCCTGCCACCGCACGAGGACGTCATCTATGAATCTGCCCCAGTTAGGATTTTTATTGAGTGAACCCCTCATTTCTCTCTGTACACCAAGGGCCTTCCCCACCACCCAGGAATAGAAATTCGCATACGTGGAGCGCATGGGCTTCCATAGCGGTACCCTGAGCTTGGTGGGTAGCCCTGGGTCCAAGAGGAAAAAAATAACAATTTTAAGTTATGGGTGAGAATAAATCTCCAACCAATTCATGAACCATTTTATTATGTTTTTTTCAATTGTCTCCCCCTCATTCAAGGACAACATATTCACGGCATGGGGCCCCAGTGGTGCGGGAATACTGTATACAGTGCCTCACATCCAATGAGGCCACCATACTCCTTCTCGATGTTGATCCCCTTCAGTTTCTTTAGGAGTGTCAGCAGTATCGCTCAGATAAGAGGATGCGGCAACAACAAAGTCCCTGAGTACCTTGTCCACATAGATTCCGACATTCTGTGTCAAGGAATCAATACCCGACACCCATCGGGCAGACCTCTCAGGGGGACCAGACCTTTAGCACTTGGGTAATACGTAAACGTCGCAACTTGTTTTATGGTTTTTTCGGAGTAAAGGAAAGCACAGCCCTCATCCTTTTGACAGGCATCCCATTCATCAACACATTGTATAATAATAGATTCACAGTTCCACCCAAAAATCTTTCCGTGGGTCACTTTCCAGGATAGCATATCTGTCGATCATCAAGAAGTCTCCTTACAATTGAGTATAGCCCAAATGGTCATGACCACAATATTTCCCCCTTATTCGAGGGTTTTAATATTATGTCAAGGATTCTGATTCAAGAGATATCAAAACCTTTGAAATCTCTTGTTGGGTATAAGGATTTTGTCTATTCCAGATTAGTGTTTTTTGTTTCTGTTTAAGACTCAAGATCTTTCTTTACCATATTCTGAAACATATCTATTTCCGATGTCTCTTGTGGTGGAGGAAACCTGGTGCTTTTTGTCTTAAATTCAGTTTGGGGGGCCGAACTTCATTACCATTCACCCCTTCTTCTAATCAAGTCAGTCAATGTATCTCACTCCTGTTAGATCTGCATAGAAATTTCCAATTCCTCACCGATACGTTTTTATCATTGTTCTTGAAGAATTTAAACCACTTAATTTACGTACAAATAGGTTCAAATCCTTTACCAGTTTAAATTCACTAAAATCTAGTTGTTGGCACATATGACAAACCTTTCAAATAGAAACTCAATTGTTCCTGTGTAAGAGTTTTCTGATGATAGATTAATTATTTGATTTGTGCCTTGCCTTTCTTTGGCACTTTGGGCTGTCTTCATTGTACTTTCCTTAACCGGATGTAAGGACGGACCACCGGTTGGTCTAAAAGGGATGGATGATGGGATAATGAGGAGGAGGACCATACCATCCAAAACGGGCGGCCGTTGTCATATGGGGTCTATGTTTTTGTTTAATTTGATGACACATATTGTACCCCCCCCCAATTACTTCTCCCTTCCTTGATGTCTCCATTCTCTACCTCCTGATATGAATCCTCCCTCTACATTTCCTCTAAGAAAACCCCCTCTATAGTTACCGTCTAGATTGTATAATTTTCGGTGTCCGAAATCTCAGAGAGGAGATATCTTGTCTCCTTCAATTCACTTTAATAAGTTGGAAAAGCCTTCCCTCCTTAAATTCCCGGATTCCTGTAATATACTGTTTATGATTCGTTCTTTTAAGTACACGTAATATTTTCAATCAGGAATTTTTCAAAATTCTTAACGTCTTGTAAAGTATGGGTTCAGATCTTAATTCTTACTGCTTTCTCTATTGTCATCTTTTAACTTTTGTTCTGTTCCTCTGGAAAAGATTAGTTTTTTCATTCCTCCAAAAGTATTTTCATTAAATTCAGTGATGACCCTACAACTCCTCCTCCCTTTTTTATTAATTGTGGAGATCTAGGACCTCGGGGATGGGCTTAAACCTGTACCTCAGGACCTACTCGGTCACTATATTCGACTATGTATAGTTCCTTAGGCAGTCGAATTTCCCAGAAAGAATTGATATTCTCCTGATAAGCAATATATAACTCCTTAAATATACTTTTTAGATTTATTTTCTCGGTTACTCTCTCCTAGTTCACACTCAGAAAAGATCTTTGATACATCTGCCATCCATTTCTTAAGGAAACCAGTAGGCTCATTCAAAAATCTTCCATTCAGAAAAAAATCACAGAAACTAATTTCCTCAGAAACAAATAGTTTCTGTATGGATTTGAACAACAAGCAGTCACTGGAAAAAATCTAACAAATCCAAACTCTAAAAAATAACTTTTAATATATACCATAAAAAATACGATTACATCATCTCAAGTCTACCTTAATCAATATATTCTTAGATTTATATAATTATCCACACTGTCTATCTAAATTTCCCTACACTTTATCCTCAAATAGACAAGTAATCGTCCGATAGGACGGCCTAGTTTTGTAGGCTCACTCGAATTGAAATCACTTTATTTCCCTATCCAACCCCCCCCCCCCCACCAGAACATTAACATATATTTCTTTTGTACAGGTGTTTCAAGATACATCAATTCAAAATCCAAACATAATTATCACTGTCCTTTAGAGTCCCATATAAAGTACTTTATACCCAAAACTTTATACTCTTGCATGCATCGGTATTGATTTATTTTTTCAAATGATGTTTTTCTATGTTCTATTAGGTATCCCTCATTTTAGTTCTTCTTGTGGGTATATTTGGCCCCAATGAGAAATATGTGTGTGGTATACTGAAATGGTTTTTTAATCTAACCACCAGATGTGATATAAATATATAAGTTGTATATGTGTGACCCTAGTGGGCTATGTATACCTTATATCTTTATTATTGGGATGTGATTTAAATGTGAAAGCTCATTTGTGTGTGTCGATGATGGTTTAAAAGGTTTAACTTATGGTATTGAGCCCGCGCCAATCTCCTGGAGATGGAGGAAATAGAATTCTGAGGACATCTTGCACTATATAACATCGCTGAGACGTGAGGATGGATGTGGTGGGAGATTCTGAGTGGAACGGGCTTGGTTGGCTGTGTGCGCAGATATTTTTGGCGGTGATGATGCCGGGTTAGTGTCGGCGCATGCGCAGTAGCAATGTGACGCCGCGCTAATGTCGCTAATGCGCGACTGGCGGTGCTGGACTGCGTTGTCCTTAGGTGCGTCTGTGCCGGCGCATGGGCAGCAGTGATCTGATGATACGAGCTATCGGCGCGTGGGCGGAGCTGAAAGGTTGCTGGTTGCCATGACGGCCGTTCTAATTGCTGGCGCTTGCGCAGTAGACGGTTTGAAGACGCCGAGGGTGAAGCGCACCTGAGGGGGCGGTAAACAGCGGTCATTGAACCTATTTAAGATGAAATACAGGGACGATAGTAACATCAGCCTATCGAGGAGACTACTATCTTGATTTTCGTGTGACGTTCCCTGGGAGTCCTCCTGATGACCCCTATAATATGGAGGGGGAAACGAGTCGATGGATTAAGGTTTGATGTATCTTGAGATGATGTTGGATAAATGTTTCTTATGTTCCCTACACGGACAGTTATATATGGACATTTACCCTATAATTGAAAGAAATAAAATTGCAGTGTTTCATATCGTGGACTGAGAGCCTTGAGTACTTTAGTATGGGACTCAAAGGATAGTGATAATTATGTTTGGATTTTGAATTGATGTATCTTGAAAAATGTACAGAAATGTATATATGTTAATGTTTCGGGTTGGTTGATAGGGACATAAAGTGATTCAATAGGGTGAGCCTACAAAGACAGGCCATCCTTATCGGGACGATTACTTGGTCTATTTGAGGATTATGTGTAGGGAAATTAGTTGGGACAGTGTGTTTATGTTCTATATATATAGAATATATTGATTACGGTAGACTTGAGATTACGTATCGTATTTTTTATGGGTATATATTAAAAGTTATCTTTACGAGTTTGGATTTGTTTATGGATTTTTTTAGTGACTGGCTTGTTGTTCAAATTCCATAAGATAATATTTGTTTCTGAGGAAATTGTTCTGTGATTTTTCTGAGGGATGAAAAAAAAGATATATTAATTCATAAAATCCTGTTTATTTACTTTATTTTTGTTATCACCATACTATTGATCAGTTGCTCGAAAATACAGACAATAATAACATGATTTTTTGAATTATATTTTTTTTCGTTACCCCATATTATTGATCATATTTATATACACTCGGGGACAAACTTCTGTAGTTTATCATTGATTCGGCCTGTAAAAAATGTTTTCTACTCCCGATTGCATTAGAAAACCCATAGGGAGCGTTATCGCTCGCTCTCCCATTGGTTCCAAATAACCACGCTCTTTTAAGTTAGCAATTCACAGAGCTCGCACTGAATTTCTTTTCCACCCATAGAAAAATCTATGAGAAAGTAGCTCGGCGATCTGATTGGCTAGCTGACGAGCCCACGCTTAGGCCTCAACCAATCAGCTCTATTCTGCATTTTTACTGAATTTTGAACTGTCACGCCTTGAATATGATTGGTCAATATTTCTCCATAGGTTGAATGGGTCCCTGTCGCTCCTATTCTGAATGGTCAATACTCCTACCTTAGGATATAATGGGCCCCTGTCGCTCCTATTCTGATTGGCTGGTTTATGCCGACCAATCAGTAGAGCTTAAACAATCTGACTTACTGTATTTCACGGCAAATTCTCTATATTGCAATTCCTTATGTTGACGCCTGGTCTCGGCGACAATTGCGTTGTCGGGATTTAATGATTTATTTTTTATAGAAGTTTCAGCACTTTATCTGATAATGTTTTACGCTTAATAAAATGATTTTTTTAGTCACACTCCACGCCGCACGGCGCAGAGCGCCAGAGATTCATTTGGCCGATCTCTCCATAGACTACATTGGGAGATAGTAGCTCGCGCCTCTGATTGGACGTGATAGCCAAGCCCCAGCTAGCTCATCCAATGTCAGCTTTTTTTCTGTATTTTTACTGTCTTTTGATCTGTTCGACTTTCATTTTAATTGGTGTCAAACTTCTAATAGGATATAAAGGGTCCTTGTCGCTCCTATTCTGATTGGCTGGTTTATGCCGACCAATGCGAACTAGCTTACAGAATTTGAATTACTGTATATTCCGGCAGTTCTCTCTAGTGCAATTCCTGATGTGCGCCGGTCTCGGCGACAACGCGTTGTTCGGGTTTTTAACTTGAGTTATGTTTATAGAGGTTTCAGCTCTTTTTCAGAGAATATTTACACCTAATAAAAATGATTTTTTTTTTAAACATACTCACATGAAGCCATGACGCCTGAGAGCCGAGATTTCATTGCGACGATATCCCATAGACTACAAATGGACAAGTAAGCTCGCGCTCTGATTGTTGGCGATAAGCAAGCCCCGCTTGTTCAACCAATCAGCTCTTTTCTGCTTTTTCTTACTTGTATCTTGAGAACTGTCCCGCCTTTGATTTTGATTGGTTCAAACTTTCTCCTCAGGCTTTATAATGGGTCACTTGTCGCTGCTATTCTGTTGGCCGAGATTGCAAGCCCCCGCTAGCTAAACCAATCAGCTCTTTTCTGCATTATTACTGTATTTTGACACTGTCCGCCCTTTTGATTTCTGATTTGGTCATAGTTCTCATAGGTTTTAATGGTTTCCCTGTCGCTCCTATTCTGATTGGCCGGTTTCTGCACGACCAATGAGAGAATAGCTTTCAGTATTGATTAATGTATTTCCCGGCAATTGTCCAAATATCCTAATTCCTGATGTTGCTCGCCGTTCTAGATTTTTGGAAATGTGATTTTTTTTTTAATGTTTTTTTTATGTTTGAGGTTTGAGCTCTTTCTCTGTGAATGTTTTCAGCCTTGTTTATAGGCAGTTTTTTAGGAATCATTCTCCATGTCCGCTCGGAGCTGAGCGCCGGAGATTTCTCTTGCGTTTCTTCTATGTTCCCTCGCATGTTACATTCTTAGCTTCAATTCGCCTCCGCCAAGAGCATTTAGACAATATAAACTAGGGTCTGACTGTCGGAGCTGCCCAGAGGTGCAATGGCAGCCGCACTTATGCCTGACTGCATCGTACATGCCTCGGAGTTTGCGGAAACGCGCGCGATCCCGCCCGGAACACCTACAGCGCTGCGCCCACACCGGCCCTTTGCCCGCCGCTTTCATGCGAGGTGCAGCTGAAGTGGCGAACGCTGCGCCTAACCTCGCATCCCTGTGTCCGACAGCGGATTCGGGCCGGGAGGCGCAGTATACGCCTGAAAACAGGCATAAAGCCCGATCATACATGTCACCCATAATGTGTACAGTCAGATGTGTTTCTCTTTGCCAAAACCCCCCCCCCCCCCTGTGCTTTACATGAACCTTACTCATGCCTGGTCCTGCTGGTATGCAGACAGTTATTCTCTACAGGAAGCCAACATCTCCCTTTTACTTTCTTAAATGAGGTTTACTTTTAGGCCCCTGTCAGAAGGCCTTATTTATGCCGATGATTGGAGCCGTTTACGTTCGCCGGATTTGCGCTGCCAGTACGGCTCCACAATCCGTCGCAGTAATTACGGTAATCCATGTTCCAATAAACGAGAACAGTGGATTCCGTCGCTCCTCCCCGATCGGCGAAATCCGCGGCGGGGGGGAAGAAAGTTGACATGCACATTATTAACGGCGCGGACGTGCCGTAGATAATGCATTGTCTATGGGGCCGGCGGGCAGCTCCACCGCCGCGCTCCCGCCCCTTATTCAAGCCGTAACTGCGGGCTAAATCCGGCTCGCAATTACGGCTTGAATAAGCCGTCTGAACACGGCCTTAGGCTTGAAGTTTATTAACATTTTGGATTGACCAACAGCACTGTAGTTGCTCAATGATGAATCTTCAAAAACATAATTTGCCTAATAACTGTGCACACAATGTATGTGTTTTACTAACCTGCACAGAAGAGCAAAATGCCAGCAATAAAGGGAATCTGTGGTGCAACTATAGACAAGTCTATCCTAATGGTTTCCGGATGAGCTGAAACTGTTAAACTCGATGAGTGAAATGCTCAATTTGCCATGACATTCTTGCTTGACAGCTATTACCTTTAATAAGGCCTGCTTATGGCTTTCACGCTTCCTCTCTTCCTCTTTTCTTGCCAGAACAGATGCGGTACGTCTTTCTTCTTCCTAAAAAGATGAAAAGCATTTTATTTCTATGAACACCACAGTGTAACAATTTTCTAAGTCTAACAATATTAACAAGCTTTAGGCGTTTCAGTGTATTGAACGGATTTAAGCTGATACTATAAGATTGAGTAAACCCAATGTGGCAGCCACATGCAACATAACCAAACCCACATGTGGTGGCCAATGGGCATGGGTTTATGCTGAGAAAATGCAGGAACCTGATGAGTGTGTGCTTTTGTCTGTAGCATGTGAGCCTGGCCTAAGGAAAGTATAATTAATTATTTATCATCACTGCCTCGCCATTCTGCTTAAAGGGGTTGTCTCACTACAAGGATTGCTTTTTATGTTAAAGATCTTGCAAAAACAAGTCACTTTGGAATATATGTCCTATTAACTGTGTCCTACCTATTCTGAGAGATCCCCTCTTTCTATGGGCTGAATCAGCTTCTCAGGTAGCGATAGCTATCAGACTGTTCAATCTCTCATGATAGGCTGCCAGCACCCGCTTCTATGCTGCCTAGTACAAAGTCAGTAAAAAGCCAATGAATTCAAAATGAAACCAAGAAAACAGGAATGAAGTAAGATGAATCAATGTAGTGAGACAACCCCTTTAATGAGGCACATGTATCAAGTCTTGATGAAAGGTACAGTCTGAGTTGTCAAGCAATGGACGGGGTTTAAGATACAAATCTAACTTGCTCTCCCTTTTTTCTTCTTGTGATAATTTGTTCATATTACAACTCTCTGCAGTCATGCCTGTATACCAATGACCTGAATGCAGCACATAAAACTATGATGCCTAATGTATTTCACAGAAATAAAAAGTAAATTAGGAGTGCTCACTTTTAAACACCAATTGGAAACTAGAAAAAGAAAGAGGCAACTTTATGGTAACTAATCCCAAAATGTTCTACTTTATTCAAGAATCTAATTCAAGCTTGTATAGCAGTTCTTCATAACATTGCTGTAGCAAACACAGAGTAAGGTCATATTATTGTGACCACGAATGAAGGAGGTCATATAAATTGGCTTGGAGGGTATATAGGATGTTCAATAGGTATCTGCTATGGGTGAAAGTGCCGATTTATCAAAGTTGTAAAAAGGGATGATTATTGGCTTTCAGGCCAAGGGTGGCAGTAATATCTGAAACAGTTTGTGAACTGTTCTAATGCTGCTGTGGTGAAAGTGTTTAGTGAGTTGACAACAATTTTTGCCAGTATGTAATACTACATTTTACATTGGACAACTGCCATAAATAAAATTCATTCTTAAAGGGGTTTTGCCACAATCTCATTTCATACCTCCTGCATCCAGCTCTTCAGCTCTGTGTGCTCAGAAGGGGGTGTGTGTGATTTGTTTGAATTGCACTATCATGTGACCAGCAGGATGAAATCACTAGGCTTTCCTCTCTGTAGGGATCAAAGAAGGTCTGTTTATGCTATAGAATTGTTAAGTAGCTACACTGTAGTCAGAGGTAACCATTTTTGCTTTACAGCACAAGGGTCTAGGTCCTTGGTTCAAATCCCTCGCAGGAAATCATAACCTGTGGATTTTTTTCCTCTTTATTAAATGCACATTACCTCATTGAGTTTCTTTTTTTTTATTTGCACTGTTTGACTTATTACTAACTAGTCAAGGGAAGGAGTAGAATGACAGCACCCTGTGGTTTGAAACACTCAGTAGCTGTCTGTGGAGGAGGAGGTGATGTCAGAGCATGTGTGACCAGGACCGAGGAGCTCAAATGCCCTGGACGTTATCCCTGTTAGATGAGCTATATAAAACAATGGTCACTAAGGAGCAGCTAAAACAAAAACAGTCCAGGAATTTTTAATAATGAAGAATGGTGGAAAATGTTATTATTTATTTTCAACTATCACGTCTATTTTACTTCGTGGCAAAAACTCCTTTACAAGTTCTCACGGCACAGGACAAATTACCGTTCGGTTGCGGTGGTCGGTATTTGTCCTGGTTTTGCGGCGTCCCTAGTCTGCGGGGGGACGGCTTTTCTCCGCGATGAGCGAAGAAAAGCCCTCCCCCTTCACATTGCGTTGCACAGATTCAGTCCGGAAACCGGATGGAAGATTGTGCTCTCAACAGTGTTTTGCGGGAGGACCAGCGGGTGGAAAAAGCACGGACGGGAAAACCCGTGGCGGTGGGGACTGAGCCACGAGTTTTCCGTCTTGAGCACACCTTGTTGTTGCTTATGTTCGGACCGGTTTTTTCAGGCGGTCCTGAAAAAACCACAAACCGGCTGAAAAACCGGCCGAAAACCCTTGCCGTAGGGACATGCCATAAGTGTCTTTCTTCACTGAAGACTGGAGACATCATTATTCTGTGTGAGCAGTGGAAGGGAGAGGATGTCACAGCTCTGCAAACCTCCTGCAATGGTTCTCATGTCTGCAGAGCTGTCAGCTCCCTCCCAGGTTACACAAAGGCTCTTGTAAGCAGAACACCTGCATTGCTATAAAGTTATACATACAGCCTGAACTGATGAAACAAATGCAGAGAAATGCACTCTGCTCCCCCCTCTGTTATCAAGCAGGAGGTAGAGGGGGACGGACTGTATAACGATGTGTTACATGAGGGGAGAGTGAATCTAGCAGCTAGAGATTCAGCAATTGCCCAGATCCTTCACACAGAACCTATCCACTGGAGAAAGGGCATAGAGGAGGCCCCTTTTTCCAGCATTCATTATTACACAGCTCAGGATGCAGGAAAGACAATGAGACCACAGACAGCAGCATTTTCACATTCATTTACCCAGCTCATACGGAAGAGAGGCAAGGCAGGCAATCACAGCAAAGGGAGCGTCTGTCCATCCAGGGCGCATGTCCAACAGGACTGAATGAATCTCAGTAGCACATCAAGAAAAAGCGGGGCGTGGCCCAACCGCAGGCTGCAGTCAGTTTTAGTGTAGAACAACACAGATTAGCTTTTATATCTGCTATACTAAATGATTTAGGTAATACAATAATATCAAAGTGCTTATTTTTACAATCCCCATCATTAGAGATATGATCTTTGTAGCGAGAAAACCCCTTTAATATAATGTACAATAAGGTTAGACATGACAATTGCAACATGCATCATTTTTTGCAATTGTGTATAACATAACGGCACTGTTGCATGAGTGGCGGCCAAATAACAATTACCTTTATTCCTACCTGCTTATAGATACAGCAAACACTTTAACAAGGGTATGCTATGAGATCACTCCAGTTCCTTCTTATTACATCACTGGGGACAATTTACACAATGTAAAGCTACAGTTAAAATTGTGAGAAAACCATTTATGAGGTGCTGCTAGTCTGTCTTCTATTTTGCTCGAAGGATAAACTGGATAATTGTGTTTGACATTGCCATTATGGAACACACAATTCATGGTCTCTTTCCCCTAATTAATTTTGAGCATAAATGTATTGTGGTAACCGTCAAAACATTTTCTCTACAAAAAACATTGCTCGCATATGGATCATCATAGTGCAACCAGAGTTATTGCGGGCCTTTTTTGGCTACTATTTAAAAGGACATCTCCATCAGAAAGGAGTATTTTTGTTAAAACTAATAAACACGTTTTTTTTTTTTCATTTTAGGCAGTATTTTGTTTATTTCAGCAGTCCTTTGCAATTAAACATTGCATATAAAATCTTTTCTGTTATAATAAAGAAATCAAACTCTGGAATAGCAGGGTAGGCTAATCTCACTTTACTGCAGCTGCTGCTTATCTCTTTGTAAGTCTTCACTATGAAAGGGGGGGAGGGGGGGGGGGGGGGTATGTGGGGGGGGGGCGAAAAAAGGGGGGGTGGGGGGGGGGGGGGGGGGGGGGGGCCCCCCTAGCAATGCATTAAAAGATAATGGGGTGAATTTATCAGCACTGGTGGGTTTCCAGCTTTCTTTACACCTATAAGGTCCTGCTGATAACACTTAGACCTCTCAGGCAAGTAGCGCTGTTGTGCTGCCAGAGCATATGGAAATTTTGAAAAATTATATATATACATAAAAAAACACAACCAACCAATTAAATCCACATTATAGTCGCATATTGCTAATCAACATGTGAAAAAAAGTAGTTTCCTTTTAAACATAAAAGTATAAGCAAATGACATAACAGTGTTAAAATGTTTAGTTACTGCACCTACCTAAAAAGAATTTAAAAAGACATTTTCATACATCTTCCTATACGGGATTTCTCAATTAACTGAGGGCGAGAATCTTTTAGATCTTTTTTTCTTGGCTAACACGGAAAGCAGATACAAAGAACATTTCTGGAGGACTTGTCCTGTCCCACATTACACAACAACACAGTGATGTCAATAGGCACAGGTATGATCGGGAGTTGCGCCTGTTTTCTGGCGAAAACAGCGCCTCACCGATCCAAATCCCCTGTCGGACGCAGGGATGCGATGTTAGGCGCAGCCTTCGCCACTTTCGGCTGCGCCTCACATGAAGGGGCGTGCAATGGACGTGGTGTGGGCGTTCTGGGGCGGGACGCGGCACTTTCGGATAGTCCGAGGCATGTATGATCGCGGGTCAGCAAAGTGCGGCGCATTGCAACGCTCAAAGCTCCGACAGGCAGACCTAGTTGAAGCTGGTCTAAATGAGCCAGAGGAGGCGAAGTGGAGCGAGAACGTAACATGAGAGGAAACATATAGAAGATCGCAAAAGAAAGCCATCTCAGCTCCGTGAGGCATGGAGTATGAATAAAAAAAAAACATTTTTAAAATGTGTAAAACATTATCAGAAAAAGAGCTCAAACCTTCTAAAAAAAATACATAAATAAAATCACTTTCCAAAAATTAAGACTGGCGCTACATCAGGAAATGGGATATTGGAAACTGCCGGGAAATACAGTAATTCAAATTCTGTAAGCGTTTCTCATTGGTCGGCAGAAACCAACCAATCAGAATAGCAACGACAGTGAACCATTATAACTTATGGAGTAGTATTGACCAATCACATGAAAAGGCGGACAGTTCAAAATACAGATTTATTTTTATTTCTTTATTTTCGTTAGCCAATGAACAATAATATGGGTGTAACGAAAATAAAGAAATAAAAATGAATTCATTGAATTCATATTTATATATATTCGTTATCCCCATATTATTGTTCATTTTATATACACATCGGCACAACTTCGTGAATCTTATCATTTGATTTCGGGCATGTACAGTTTTATTATAGATTGGATTAGAAAACCCATAAGAGCGTCGCTCGCTCTCCCATTGGCCCAAATAACCGCGCCTCTTTTAAATGAGCCAATCACAAATAGAGCTCGCTCTGCATTTCTTTTCCCCATAGAACTCTATGAGATAAGTAGCTCACCTGCTGATTGGCTAAGCAGGACGCCCCCCTTTTCCCCCCCAACCAATCACAAAATAAAAAATTTTTCCCCATAGACATTAATAATTTTAGGGCCCCACTTTTTATCGCCCCCCTTTTTTTGCTCCACTCAAAATGGGCCCCACTACAAATGTTTGGGGGATTCTTTATTTTTGCCCCCTTGGGGCTAAAACCAATCAGCTTTTTTCTGCCTTTTTTCCCTGTATTTTTGAACTGCCCGCCTTTTTTTGATTGGTCAATCCCTTCCCAATTTTTAAAATGGTTCACTGTCCGCTCCTTTTCTGTTTTGGCGGTTTTAAGCCGCCAAATGAGAAGAGCTTACAGAATCTGAATTATTTTAAACCCCCCCGAAATTTTTTCCATACCCCAAATTCCTGATGTTGCGCCGCTTGTTTTTTGGGAAAGGATTTTATTTAGTTTTTTTTTTAGAAGGTTTGAGCTCTTTTCAGAAAATTTTTTTACCTAAAAAAAAATTTTTTTTAAATTCATATTTAATGCCCCACGGGCTGAGACCCTGAGATTTTTTTCTTGAGTTTAATCTTATATTTTTTTTCCCTTTTTAATTTTAAATAAAACCCACTTTTTTCACAAACTTTTAAATTCCCTTTTAAAGACAGTTTTGGGTTTTTTTCTCTTTTTTTCATTCCTTTTAAAAAGACAACTCTTTTTGCTATTCCTAACAATTTTTAAATGTTTTTCTCGCTGCTTTCCAGCCTTTCCCTAAATGGGAATCCCATGTTAGGCGAAGCCCCTTCTGCGCCTAAGTCCCGCACTGGGGGGCCTAACCCCAACTGGCGAGGCACGGGGGACTTTACCCCGCATTATGAGCCCCCACCCCCTTTGGGCCGAATCTTAGGCCGGCCCGCACTGCCCAAATTTTTCCACCCCGCCCACACTTTTGGCGAGGCGGAGCTTTACACCGCTTTTAAAAGGGGGGCCACCCGGGCCCCGACAACATAAACGCACTTTACGTTCGACGGTTTCCGAAAACGTGCCCCCCTTACGCGGCGAGTTTCATACATTCGCCCTTTTGTTTTTTAAGATTTTAATTTTCCCTGGGGGGGCCTGCAAGAAACCATTGAAAACCCACGGACAGTTTTCGGACAAAGGGTTTGGCCAAGGGTTGGGCCACCATGGAGTTGTTTCCCTTTTGGGCCCACCAGTGGAGTTGAATTTTTTGGGGCCCACCAGGGGATTGTTTCCCTTTGGGCCCCCCCGGGGTTGGGGGGGGTTGATTTTTTTGGGGCCCCCCCGTAGGGGAAGTAGATTTTTTTGGGGCCCCCCCGGGGGAAAATTGATTCTTTGGGGGCCCCACCAGTGGAGTTTGGGGAAGGGTTTCTTGGGGCCCACCCGGTGGGAGTTGTTTCTTGGGGCCCACCAGTGGAGATGATTCGGGGGCCCACCAGTGGAGATGATTCTTGGGGCCCCACCAGTGGAGATGATTCTTGGGCCCACCATGGAGTTGTTTTTCCCCTTTTTCGGGGCCCCCCAAAGGGATTTGATTTCGGGGGGCCCCCCCAAAGGAGGAAGGAGAAATTTTTTGGCCCCCAGTGGAGATAATTCTTGGGGCCCCCAGGGAGATGATTCTTTGGGGCCCACCGGGGAATTAAAATTTCTTGGGCCCATTTTTACAGCTCCTGAAACTTAACTGAACATACGCACATGCCTCTTGTTTTTCCTTGCCTCACTTTCTCTGCCTGTTTTTTTTTATATTTCCCACCATGCTCAGGGGCCCCACCGGGGGTTTCCCCAAACTCCTCGGGGGGGTCAGCCCCACCTGCCCACAATTACAGTTATTGCTGGAATGAAAGGGCATAGGCCCAATCCCATGATCTTTCTATTGGCAGCATTTTCAATCTCTGGTTTAAATTTAAATTTGGACAAAAGACTTTTTGGGTTAAATTTTGGATGACTACTCTTAATATAAACTATTGTGATCTGTTTTTGTTTTGTTAACAAATTGATACCAAGAGTACCATTGTCACGCTTAAAATAAAAGTATCTAAAAAGCTTACCTCTGTCTTACTGCAATTTAGTTTAAATTTTTAAAACCCGGGGTAAAAATTTTTTGGGAACGTGGATTATTATTACTTTTGCATATATGTGAGATAGAAATAGGAAAAAAAGATAGATTTTTAAAAAATTTTAACCACCTAAAATAAACTAATAAGAATCTCTTTTGTGAAAAAACTTTCAAGGGGAAATCCCAAACTGTTTTTTTTAATAAATTTTGATCCCCCCCTTTTTTGGGCTGTGATTGGTAACCTTAACTGTAAGGGGGGTCCCCGGTTACAAAATTTTTAAAAAATAATAAACAGGGAGTGTTCAAAGTGGAGAACCATTTTAAGCCTGGGGTCTAGTGTGCAGCCGCATGCAGATGATGTCATGATATCACCGGCAAACTTCTGTTTTGGCCCTTGGGGGTGCATTTTTGTCGCATGTGGTTTCCGGGACCATGGATCAACCTTAAATTAAAAAAAAAAAAAAAAAGGCAATCTAAACCATTTCAAAATTTGGGATTGAGGGAAATAAAAAAGTGAGGGCAAATTTTCATGGAAATGGCAACCCGAAAAGGCCTTTATTAGGCTAATAAAGACCTCTGTGGCTGCCATGTAACTACCATGCCATAGGCAGGCTGCAATAGGAGAGCCATATTATTACATTGTCTTGCAATATATTCATATTGAAGAAAAAGTTTAAAAAACAAACGCCCCCAAAAAGTACCCTAGGAAGACTACAGGTAAAAAAAAAATTTTAAAAATAAAAAAAAAATTAATTCGAAGTTCAAAAATAACCCCTTTTTGCCATGTTACAAATAAAATAAAAAGATTACCCATAATTGATAACACCTTGTCCAAAAAAATCTGATCTATTAAAATACAACATTATATTAAATAAATTATACTTCAGCCCGCAAAAAAATGAGCCCCCACTCAGATCACAGATGGAAAAATAAAAAAAAAGTTTTTTTTTGTAGAAAATGGTGCTTTAGCCCAAATAAAAAAAAAAAAAAAATAACATGATGAAAACTATTAAAATTTGGGATCACCAGAACCGTACTGACCCACGAAATGCAGATATATCATTTATACCAAGCAGTGAACCCCATAAAAACAAAACAGCCACTAAAATGTTGCAACTCTGTCTTTTTTTCAAGTCCCACCCCACAAATAATTTGTTGGGGGGATTTCCAATACATTATATACTGCTCAAAAAAAGGGAATACTTAAACAACACAATATAACTCCAAGTCACTCACACTTCTGTGAAATCAATTTCTGTAATCAATTTCTCCTGCTGTTGTATAAATGGAACAGACAACAGGTAGAAATGATGGGCAATTAGCAAGACAACTCCTATAAAGGAATGGTTCTGCAGGTGGTGACCACAGACCAGTTCTCTGTTCTCATCCTTTTTGGCTGTTGTTTGGTCACTTTTGTATTTTGTCATTGCTCTCACTCCTAGAGGTAGCATGAGGCAGTGTCTACAACCCACAGAAGTTGCTCAGGTAGTGCAGCTCATCCAGGATGGCACATCAATGCGAGCTGTGGTAAGAATGTTAGCTGTCTTATAGCAAAGGAAACTTATGGACAAAGGTTAGCTGTGTCTGTATCAGTGTCCAGAGCATGGAGCCAATACCAAGAGACAGGTTAGTTCATCATGAGACACAGTGGGGGCCGTAGAAGGGCAACAACCCAGGAGTAGGACCCTACCTCCTCCTTTGTGCAATGAGGAAAAGGAGGAGCAGTGCCAGAGCCCTGCAAAATGACCTCCAGCAGGCCACTAATGTCTGTGTCTGCTCAAACTGTCAGAAACATACTCCATGAGGGTGGTGTGAGGTCCCGACGTCTACAAGTCAATGTTGTGCTTACTGCCCAACACCGAGCAGGGCGACTGGCATTTGCCAGGAAATGCCAAGATTGGCAGATTTGACACTGGCGCCCTGCGCTCTTCACGGATGCGAGCAGGTTCACAATGAGCACATATGACAGACGTGACAGCCTGGAGATGAATGTTCTGCTGCCTACAGCATCTTCCAGCATGACCGGTTTGGCAGCGGATCACTAATGATGTGGGGAGGCATTTCTTCGGAGTGCTGCACAGCCCTCCATGTGCTAGCCAGAGGTACCCTGACTGCCATTAGGCATCGGGATGAGGTCCTCAGACCCATTGTGATACCATATACAGGAACAGCCCTGGGTTCCTTTCTGACGCTTGACTATGCTAGGCCTCATGTGGCTAAATTGTGTCAGCAGATCCTGCATGATGAAGACATTGATGCTATGGACTGCCTGTTCCCCAAACCTGAATCCAATCTCATCTAAGACATCATGTCTCATTCCATCCACCAATGCCACGTTGCACCACAGACTGTCCAGGAGTTGATTGTTGCTTTAATCCAGGTCTGGGAAGAGATCCCTCAGGAGAACATCCACCACCTCATCAGGAGCATGCCCCAGCATTGTAGGGAGGTCATACAGGCACGTGGAGGCCACACACTACTGAGTCCAATTTCCTTGTCTTGAGGCATTTCCAATGGCCTCTGGTTGGATCAGCCAGAAATTTGGTTTTACACTTTCATTTTGAGCATCATTGCAAATCCAGACCTCCAGGGGATATTAATTTTGATTTTCACTGATCATTTTTATGTTTTATTGTTCTCAACGCATTCCACTATGCAATGAATAAAGAATTGCAACTGGAATATTTCATTCATTGAGATCTAGGAAGTGGTATTTCAGTGTTCCCTTTATTTTTTGAGCAGTATATGACAGTATCACTACTTCTCATCCCACAAAAAACAAGCCCTCATGTATTCATGTAGATGGAAAAATACAAAAGTTATGGCTCTTTGAAGGTGGAGAGGAAATAACAGAAAACAAACATCCGAAAATGGCTACATCCCTAGATTAAAGTTCTTCCCTGAATTCTGATCTTTGGTACTGTAGCTGGTGGTGGGGAGAGTTCAATGGTTTTTCACATATGTCTCATCTCTCAGGTACTTAAGTTTAACAAGTCCATGTTCTGCTGCCTGCAGCATCTTCCAGCATGACTGGTTTGGCAGTGGCTCAGTAATGGGGTGGGGAGGCATTTCTTTGGAGGGCCGCACAGCCATTCATGTACTAGCCAGAGGCACGCTAACTATTTATATTTGCAACGTTTTAAAGAAGCCTGGGTATTAACACTATATTATCCACAATGAATGCTTTAATTGCATAATTATCTCTGTAATTAGTTGTCATTATAGAAAGATAACCCACTGTAATGTATTACTTTAGTTTCAACCAGAATACAACTATACCTTTCTGAATTCTCTTCCTCAATATACACCATACCAGTCATAACATTGTGCCACCAAAAGACCATCGACCAGCGCAGGCAGTGGTGTAACTAGAGTCCTATGGACACCAGAGAAAAATTTAGACCATTAACCATGCCAGACATTACTTCTTCCTAGACCTTGCCACAATGGATTCACTGCAGGTTATATCCAGGAAATTTGCTGCAAATCCACAATATAACGTGGATGTTGTAGATTTGAAAACCTGTACCATGCTAATATATCCATATGAAACTCTTTTGCATATACACATACTGTACTATACATTACCGCAGACTTGCTCCTCTCTATATAATATACTGTAACCATTTAAAATTCTTGCCCCTCCCAACAACTAAATCCAAGTCATGTAATAGATTTCAGGTAAAAACCTCTGGTGTTTTATTGAATCCTACCACAATGGCAGGTTCTCTTTGCACAGTGCATATCTGATCTAGAGATCCAATACCCATTGCTACCTCTCTCATGCTTTAGATACAGGCAGCTTTAGACTCCCACTTCCTGGTTAGGCTGTGGTGGGTCTAAAGCAGTGATTGACATATCAGCTATGTTATTCCTAGCTGAGTCTGTTAGATGGACACAGTAGGACAGAAGGCTACAGAGCTCTAAAGGGTTAAAGTTTGTCAGTAACCTAGATAAACAAGCTCAAGTGCTGCTGATAAGACACAGCAGAGAGTGACATCACCACCCCAGGTCATGGTTGGTAACCTAGGGAAGGGTATATAAGCAGAAGATAATAACTGCTCTGAAAGGAAGCAAAATTAAACCAGCAATGTATTTGGTAATAGTCTTAATTTACCTTTGCCTACATGTTTAAAGCCAGTCAGTCATTGTGGTGAGAATATCCCTTTAACTGACAAGTCTTTCCCTATTAGCAAACGGAAGAGAGCAATTAGTTAGAGGGGTCTCACTATGATGTTTTACATAGCCACAGACAGCTGCAGCCTCACATTGCCTGGTCAAGCTGTGGGTGGTTCTACAGCAGTGATTGAATATCAGCTCTGCTAGTTGATCCTTTTTTTTTGGAGTCGGGGGTTTTTTTGAAAGTGTCAGCTCTGTAAAGTTGATCCTTTACAGGATATGCAGGAAGTTGTAAACTGTAGTGCACAAAGCATCACTATCCTGGCCACTGCTACAGCTTGTAAGAACAGATGGCCAGGAGATAAGTTCTGATACTAACTCTAAAGAGAAGCAAAAATCAGAAGAGCAGTGTATTTGGTGATCGTCTTTATTTACCTTTGCCTACATGTTTAAAGGTAATCAATGAAACAGGAATAACCCTTTGAGCTGGGAGCAAAGAGAAGCAGCACATTGGACTCATCTCTCCAAGCCATGGCTGCTTCTCCCCATGTCAGATTTACCAGGTGTTGTTCCCTAAAATGCCGCAGGGCTTCAGGCTAAAACCCACATCACTGGGACCGAAAAACATGCAGGTATTTCATGTGGCCTGTCATTTGGGCAGTATGAACCAGCTGACAGGTTCCCTTTAAAGAGCATGCCAAGGATGTGCCATATCTATATTACAGTGATATATGGTTTAATACATCGCCCTGTACAGCTATTACTTAGACACTCGCTCCTCTGCAACATTCAGGCAACCCACCCCCTGAAAACTGTGCTACTGTATCATACCCCTGCCCCAGATGCCCAGTCACCACCGCTGGGTGATCACACATTAATAGTCCTCACCCAGTCAGCATATTTTAAAGGGGTTGTCTGACTTCAAAGATTACCTTTAAACATGTAGGGACCAGAAATTGAAGATTTTTTCCAAATACATTTCTTTTTGGGTTTTGGATGCTCTGAGTGCACACAGGTTTATTTAGGTAACGGACCTGCTCTCTCGTTCTCTCTCTGTCTGTCTTAATCGCAAGGGAGTCACCAAAGATGGGGGTGTGGGGGGTTTAGAAAAGGTGTTATTCAAACATTAATGAATTTTCCTTTGTTTTTATTTGAGCTCTGTGCTCTCTATTATAGTAACTCTCCTGCTTATGTCAGTGCTTTAAGAGAGCTATGAATGCGGGAATGTATGTTAAACACTGCCAAGAATACCCCGGTTTACCCGGAAGAGAAATGCTGAATCTGGGAATTCCTTTTGGTCCCAAACAGCTGGGGAGACAAAACCCTTTTTAACAAAACAATTTTTTATGTGATGCAGAAAATCGTTTTTCTTATTTTGCCTAGGAATGTCAGGACCAAGTGGTTACCAGTCGACCACTGTTTAGAGAATTACAGTTCCTCCGCCTAGTTGCCTTTGTGATGACTTCTAGTGTCTCATATTCAGTAAGGGCTTTTGTGGTTGGGGATTGGGGTCAGCATGGACACTCTGGCCAGTTTCTGGATACTTGTAAAGATCTGATGCACTATTCTAATATCTTTTTATCATCATAGCAATAACATTTTCAGCAATTTATGTTGGCCTTTCAAAATAAAAAAAAACATTGGCTCAGTTAAGAATCTGACCGGTATTTTACAATCGGTTTTAGTCTTTTAACCACTTTCTTTTAGCGGCTTTCGCGATTGTTTTTTGGACGGCCCACATAGAACAACACTATAATCCGTAGTTTTCTGGAAAATTACAAAACATGTTCTAAGTTTTTTGATCAGATTTCAAATATTGCCATACAGGTGATTATTTAAAAAAAAAAAAAAAGAAATTTATAAAATCAAGGAAAATCCAGCTTAGCGTGATTTGCTATTGTGGTCTATGGTATGTTTTACAGTCTGATTTTTTGTGGATTCTAAATACTGAATCCGCATAAAATCCAGCTGTAATCCAGTGGCATGCAGACGGAGCCTTACAATAACTCTTTGTGGGATCAGATCACAAAGGTTTGAAATAATCCAACACACTCTATAATCAGAGTAGACTGTAATCCAGCGAGAGCAAATTTTTCAAAAATCGGATAGAGAGTAAAAGTGCACAAGACTTCAGACGAAGCGGAAACGCGTCAGCCGACGCTATGAACTTTTACTCTCTGTCCATTATGAGAATTTAAAATAAAGTATTGGCTCATTTACTCTGCTGGATTACAGTCTACTCTGATTATAGAGTGTTTTGGATTATACATACCGTTTTGGTCTACGGGGATCCATGCATGGAGTTCTGTAGACCACAGGCTCGTGAATGGCTACCTAGAACCACATGTGGGTGAGTCTTGCATATTTCCATTTTTTCCACATAGGTTTGACTTCACTCCCCACCACATCAATTAATGAGGAAAACCCATCAAAATTATGCCCTTGTCAAAGTCGCTCATATTCTTACACTTGTCCACTTTCACTGCTTCCAACACATCATCTTCAAGAAATAACTGATTACTTGCTGCCTTACAAACCCAGACCTAGCTTCATCCTCATCTCCTTTCCAGCGCTAGCTTTCTTTCTTTCTTCTATCTACTTTCTTCTTACAAAAGTGACATGCCTCTACTTACATTCCCATTTGGAGCTGGTGCTGTAAGTGAGAGGCATGTGACCGCTGCAGCTTTTTAGTGGCTGTAACAGTGGCATCCCAGTTAAGAATAAGAATGAAAACAGAAGACTGGGGAGAACCAGCGATGGAGCAGAAGTGAGGAGGAAGGAGAGTATAGATTTTGGGCGGCATTTATGAAATTTGCCATGTTAACGACAAATTTCATGCGCATAATATTAGTCTAGAATGCGCCTGATTTATGAACCTGTTCTACAGCGGGTCATAAATCGGGCGCATTCAAGCGCTTGTATGACATTTCTGGCTCTTGTAAACCACTTTGAAAGTGGTATACCTGTTCCAGCTGTAATGCGCCCAGAAGTGCCGTAGCGAAGCTATAAATCTATAGCTTCACTACGGTTCTAGTGCCCCCGCCTCCCGCACGCCCCACGAAATCAGGCACATTACGAAGTGCAGCAGGTGCTATGTAATGCGCCTGATAATGGCGTGCAGTTCTGTTATGGTTTTACTTATTTTTTAAGTGTTTACCGTACAGATTAGAAAACACAATAATTTTAAAGACTGGGTATGACAGATCAGGGTCTTGCGTTTTTTGGGTTTTTGTACATGCTGCAGTGTGGCTTTCTGTGGAAAATTATTCCTACTTAAAAAATCAAATATACCATATGAAGAAAAAAAAGCATGCATCCATTTTACATGCTATAACCCATTTTACCAGCCACACATCTCTTTTACAGGCACCACCTCAGATGACTAAATCTTACAACGTTTTCTTTGGTGCCATTAAAAAGGTATAAAAGCGTTTGCTTTTACTTTCTTATCATTTTATTACATTTTTTTGTGGGGTTGAATAAACAAAAATTGCAATTCTTTTATGATTTTATTTATTTTTAAAGTGTTTCCCATACAGATTAGATAACACAATAATTTTACAGACTGGAGTATGACGGATCCGGGGTCTTGCTTTTGTTTGTTTTTTTCTTTTACATGCTCAAACTTTTTTTCCTATTTTGTTCCACTATGAGACCGCTGCGATCCGTATAGCTAAGCCACTGCTCCTATAACACAGTTAAAGGGGTTGCCTCACTACAAGGATTGCTTTTTATGTTAAAGATCTTGCAAAAACAAGTTACTTTGTAATATGTGTCCATTAATAGTGTCCTACCTATTCCTAGATATCCCCTCTTGTATGGGCTGCATCAGCTCCTCAGGTCACTATAGCTACAGACTTGTTCAATCTCTCATGAGAGGCTGCCAGTGCTGGTTGCTATGGCTACAGACCTGGTGCCCTCTGCAGGCCAGTAAACACATCCCTGAATTCAGAAATGAAACTGAGAAAACAGGATTGAGCTAAGATGAATCTATGTAGTGAGACAACCCCTTTAAGGATTATGTCTGTATGATCCAGTTAGCACTTTCCTTTCCTGCAAAGGAAGAGTGTATTTACATGGGGCAGATCTGCTGCAGATTGTATTTCGGATTTTAATACAGCTTTGTCACAGATTTACTGCAGATTTTTCTACACCGACTTCAATTGGAAAAGGCAAAGTCTGTACTAAAATCTGTAGATGAACCTCTCGTATGGATGTCATCTTCTCCCATTACAGCTAATGCAGAAAAAAAAATTTTCCCCCCAACAGGGCTGCGCCGGTATCAGGCAAAAAGACGCCAGATATCTGGCGCAGCCCCTTCACACTTGCTCCCCAAAAAATTTTTAATTTTTTTCCTTTCACACCCAGCAGTTTAAAGAAAATTTCATTTTTTACGGAAGGGGAAACCCCTTCGGCTTAAACCTATCAGGGGTTTTTTAGGCTATGTTCAATGGGTTAAAATGGGGGCTTTCGGTCCTTTTTTTTCGGGGCCGGGACTGAAATCAAAAAAGGGGTTTAAATGTCCCCCAGTCCATTACGGTAATAAACCGTTTCCCCATAGAAAAAACTTGGATTCGCCCCTCCCCCGCTCGCAAAATTAGCTGCGGGGGGGAGATATTTTTACATTATAATTTTTCCGGGTTTACGCGCTGCTAATAATGCTAAAGAAGTGAGGAGCAATTGTCATGGTAGTGGCAACCACAGAGGCCTTTATTATGCTAATAAAGACCTCTGTGGCTGCCATGTAACTACCATGCCATAGGCAGGCTGCAATAGGAGTCAAAATTTTTTACATTGTTTTGGCAATATTTTCAAAATTGAAGAACGGAAAAAAGCAACCCGCCCCAAAAAAAGAAACCCGGGGGAAAGGGACTACGGGGTAAAAAAAAAAAAAAGTTTTAAAAAAAAAAAAAAAATTTAATTGGGAAGTTAAAAAAAAACCCCCTTTTTGCCTGTTACAAAAAAAAAAAAAAAGTTTTACCCAAAATTGTAAACCCCTTGCCCAAAAAAAACTGATCTTTTAAAAATAAAAACCTTTAATTTTAAAATAAATTATACTTCCCCCCCGCAAAAAAAAAACCCCAAACTCAATCACAGAGGAAAATAAAAAAAAAAGTTATTTTTTTGTAGAAAAGGGTTGCTTTGGGCCCAAATAAAAAAAAAAAAAAGAAAATGAGGGAAAACTTTTTAAAAAATTTGGAAATCACCAAAAACCCGTACTGATCCAAAGAAATGCAGAAAAAAATCTTTTTATACCAAGCTGAACCCCATAAAAAAAAAAAACAGCCCCCAAAATTTTTGCAACTCTGTCTTTTTTTCAAGTCCCACCCACAAAAAAATTTTTTTTGGGGGGATTTCCCAAAACATTATATTGCCCCAAAAAAAGGGAATACTTAAAAAACCCACAAATAACCCCAATCACTAAACACTTGTGAAACCCAATTTCTGTAATAAATTTTCCCCCTTGCTTTTTGTATAAATGGAAACAAAAAACGGGTAGAAAATAAAGGGGAAAAATTAGAAAAGACAACTCCTAAAAAAGGAAGGGTTTCGGGCAGGGGGTGCCCACAGCCCAAATTTCCTCTGTTCTAAACCCTTTTTTGGGCTGTTGTTGGGGGTAATTTTGTATTTTTTCATTCTCTAAACTCCTAGAGGAGCATGGGCATTGTCTACAACCCACAAAAAAAATTTGCTCAGGTAGTGCAGCTCACCCAGGATGGCCCCAATCAATGCGACCCGGGGGAAAAGAAGGTTTGGCGTCTTTACAAAGGAAACTTAGGACAAATGTTACCCTGTGTCTTTTATCAGTGCCCGGGCCCCTGGGGCCAATACCAAGGGGGAAAAGGTTAGTTCACCCATGAGACACAGTGGGGGCCGAAAGGGGGGAAACAACCCAAGAAATGGGTCCCCTACCCCCCCACTTTGTGCAATGAAAAAAAAAGGAGGAGGGGTGCCCAAGGCCCCCTGCAAAAGGGACCTCCCCAGGAAAATAAGGGCCCTGGGGTTCTGCCCAAACCCCCGCAGAAAAAAAAATACTCCATGGGGTGGTGGAGGCCCCGACGTCTAAAAAGCCCAATTTTGGGAAATTAAACCTGCCCAAACCCCACCGTGGGGGGCGACGGGCTTTTTCCCCAGGAAATGCCAAAAATTGGCGATTGACACGGGGCGCCCTGGCTCTTCCGGATGCGACCCAGGTTCAAAATTGACCCAAAATATGACAAAGGGAACACCCGGGAGATAAAAAATTTTTTGCTGCCTAAAAGCTTTTTCCCAGCATGACGGTTTTGGCGCCGGTTTTCACTAAGGTTTTGGGGGGGAAGGCCCATTTTTTTGGGGAGTTGCCCTCAGCCCCCCAAAGTGCTACCGAGGTACCCTAAATGCCATTAGGCATGGGGATGAGCCTCATCCCATTGTGAAAACCTTATACAGGAACAGCCCTGGGTTCCTTTCTGACGTTAAATTGTAGGCCCATGGGGGAAAAAATTTGGGTTTTCAGCAATCCTCCCTTTGAGAAGACTTTGTTTTAATGGATTTCCCCTTTTCCCCCAAAACCTGAACCCAAATTTTTCACTAAGAACATGCCCTCATTCCATCCACCAAGGCCACGTTGCACCACAGAGGGTCCAGGAGTTGATTGTTGCTTTAATCCAGGTCTGGGAAGAGACCCCTCAGGGAAAAATCCACCCCCTCATCAGGAGCATGCCCCAGCATTGTGGGGGAGGTCATAAAAGGCAGTGGGGGGCCCACACTATTTGAGCCCAAATTTTCCCTTTTCTTGAGGCTTTTTCCAATGGCCTCGGGTTTGGGAAATCAGCAAGAAATTTTGGTTTTACCCCTTTTCATTTTGAGCACATTGCAAATCCAGACCTCCAGGGGGGTATTTAATTTTTTATTTTTTACTGATCATTTTTATGTTTTATTGTTTTTTCCCAAAGCATTCCACTATGCATTGGGAAAAAAGAATTTTCAACTTTAAAATTTCATTTTTTTGAGATCAAAGGAAAAGGTATTTCAGTGGGTTCCCCCTTTTTTTTTGAGCAGTAAAATTTTACAGTAAACACTACTTCTCATCCCCCAAAAAACAACCCCCATGTATTCATTAGATGGAAAAAAAACAAAAGTTAGGGTCTTTGAAGGTGGAGAGGGAAAAAAAAAAGAAAAAAAACATCCGAAAAAGGGTACATCCCTTGATTAAAGTTCATTTCCCCGAAATTTGATCCCTTTGGGCTGTAGCTGGTTTGGTTGGGGGGGTTTCAAAGGTTTTTTTAACTTGTCTAATCTCTAGGTACTTAAGTTTTAACAAATCCATGTTCTGCTGCCTGCCGCTCCTTTTCCCGCATGGGCTGGTTTTGGCAAATGGCTCAGTAAAGGGGGGGGGGAGGCATTTCCCTTTGGGGGCCGCACAGCCATTCAAGGGACTAGCCAGAGGGACGCCCAACTAATTTTTATTTGCAACGTTTTTTAAAAAAAGCCCTTTGGGGTTTAACACTATAAATTTCCAAAAATGAATGCCCTTTTAAATTGGGATAATTTTTCTCTGTAATTAGTTGTTAAATTTTAGAAAGATAACCCCCTGTAATTTTTACCCTTTTGTTTCAACCAAAAAAACAAATTTTACCCCTTTTCTGAATTCTTTCCTCCAAATACACCATACCAGTTTATAACATTGTGCCACCAAAAAGACCATCGAACCCGGGCAGGCAGTGGTGAAAAAGAGTCCAAAGGGGCACCAGAAAAATTTAAAAACCATTAACCAGCCAGCTTACTTCTTCCTAACCTTGCCACAATGGTTCACTGCAGGTTATATCCAGGGGAAAATTTTCTGCCCAAAACCAAAAATATAAAAAGTGGATGGGTTTTTGATTTGAAAACCCCGTACCCTGCTTAAAATTTTTCCTTTGAAACTCTTTTGCTATACACATACTGGGATATACATTACCCCCAGACTTGCCCCCTCTCTATATAAAATACTGTAACCATTTAAAAATTTTTGCCCCCCCCAACACCCTTAAAAAACCCTTCATGTAATAGATTTTTAGGTAAAAAAATCTGGGTTTTTATTTAATCCTTTCCACAATGGCAGGGGTTTTCCCTTTTCACAGTGCAATTTTTATCTAGGATCCCAAACCATTGCTACCTCTCTCATGCTTTAGTTTCAGGCAGCTTTTGACTCCCACTTCCTGGTTAGGCTGTGGGGGGTCTAAAGCAGGGGATTGCATTCAGCTATGTTATTCCCCAGGGTGATCTGTTTGATGGACACAGTGGAAAGAAAGGGTACAGAGCTCTAAAAGGGGTTTAAAATTTTCCCGTAAACCCGATAAACAAGCTCAAGTGCTGCTGTAAGACACAGCAGAGAGTGACATCACCCCCCAGGTTTATGGTTGGTTAAACCTAGGGGGAAAGGGGATAAACAGGATAATTAACTGCTCTGAAAGGGAAGGGAAAATTAAACCCCGCAAAGTATTTGGTAATAGTCTTAGATTTTCCTTTGCCTACATTTTTAAACCCGTCCAGTCCCTTGTGGTGAGAAAATCCCCTTTAAACTGACCAAAAACTTTCCCCATTAGCCCAAAGGGAAAAGAGCAATTAAAATTAGAAAGGGGGTTTTCCCAAAAAATTTTTTTTCATAGCCCAGACGCTGCCGCCCAAAATTGCCTGGTCAACTGGGGGGCTTCTCGGGTTTTTTAAGCAGTTTATTTTTTTTCTTTTAGCTTTTTTTTTAGTTTTTTTTTTTTTTACCCGGGGTTGAGTGCAGGGAAATTTTAAACTGTAGTCACAAAGTGTCAGAGCTTTAAAAGGGTCAAAGTTGTCAGTTTTGCAATGTAAAAAGGGAACCCAAAACGGGGGGTGGCAAACCTATCCTGGCCCCGGGTACAGCTTGTAAGAAAAAATGGGCCCGGAGATAAGTTCTGATACTAACTCTAAAGGGGAAGCAAAAAAAACAGAAGGCAATGTATTTTGGGGATCGTCCCCTTTTTTACCTTTGCCTTACATGTTTTAAAAGGGAATCAATTTAAACAGGAAACCCTTTGAGTTTGGGGGCAAAAAGAAGCGCACATTGGACCATCTCTCCAAACCATGGCTGGATCCTCCCCTGTCAGATTTACCAAGGTGTTTCCCCAAAATGCCGCAGGGCTTCAGGCTTTTAAAAAAACATCACTGGACCGAAAAACATGCAGGTATTTTTGTGGCCCCGTCTTTTGGGGAAATATGAACCACTGCAGGTTTTCCCTTTTTAAAAAGCAGCCAAGGGTTGCCCTATCTATATTACAGTGATATATGGTTTAAAAACATCCCCCCTGTACAGCCCATTTACTTTTGACACTCCTCCCCTGCAAAATTTTGGAAAACCCCCCCCCTGAAAACTGTGCAACTGTATTCATACCCCTGCCCCAATGCCCCGTTCAAACCGTGGGGGATCACACATTAAAAGTCCTCCCCAGTCCCGCATTTTTTTAAAGGGGGTTTTCTGACTTCAAAGATTACCTTTTAAAAATGTAGGGGCCAAAAATTTTAAGATTTTTTCCAAAATTTTTTTCTTTTTGGGGGTTTTGGGTGCTTTTAGTGCACACAGGTTTATTTAGGTAAGGACCTGCTCTCCCCCTTTTCTCCCCTCTGCTCTTTTATAGGGGCAGCAGGGGGGTCACCCCCAGATGGGGCTGTCTTGCAACTTGAAAAACAGTGGGGTTATCTTTAAAAATGTAAAGAAAACTCCTTTGTTTTTTTACTTTGAGCTCTGTACTCCCCTGAGTTATAGATAACATCTCCCCGCTTTTCATGTCCGTGCTTTAAAAAAAGAGCTATGAAAGCGGGAACTGATAAAAGTTTAAACACTGCCCTAAAAATCACCCACAGGTTGACCAGGGAAAAGGCGCATGCATTTAATCTGAAATTTTTGCTTTTGGCTCTCAAAGCAAAGGTGGGGACAACCCCTTTAAAAAAAAACAAACTATTTTTATGTGAAGATAGCAGAAGGGCGTTTATTCAAATTCCCCGCCTAGGAAAAGTCAGGACCAAGTGGTTTACCCGGGCGACCCCCTGTTTAGAAAAATTACTTCCTCCGCCCAGGGTTGCCTTTGTGATGACTTCTAGTGTCTCATATTCAGTAAGGGCTTTTTTTTGGGTTGGGGGATTTGGGGGCAGCATGGACCCCTCGGCCATTTCTGGATCTTTTTAAAATTTGATGCACTATTCTAATATCTTTTTATCATCATAGCAATAACATTTTCAGCAATTTATGTTAGGCCTTACATACGTAAAACAGCATTGGACTCAGTTACAGAATCTGACCGGTATTTTACAATCGGTTTTAGTCTTTTAACCACTTTCTTTTAGCGGCTTTCGCGATTGTTTTTTGGACGGCCCACATAGAACAACACTATAATCCGTAGTTTTCTGGAAAATTACAAAACATGTTCTAAGTTTTTTGATCAGATTTCAAATATTGCCATACAGGTGATTTATTTAAAAAAAAAAAAAAGTATTTAATCAATGAAATCCAGCTCGGATTTGCTATTGTGGTCTATGGTATGTTTTACAGTCTGATTTTTTGTGGATTCTAAATACTGAATCCGCATAAAATCCAGCTGTAATCCAGTGGCATGCAGACGGAGCCTTACAATAACTCTTTGTGGGATCAGATCACAAAGGTTTGAAATAATCCAACACACTCTATAATCAGAGTAGACTGTAATCCAGGCTGAGACAATTTTTTCTTCATAAAGGGATAGAGAGTAAAAGTGCACAAGACTTCAGACGAAGCGGAAACGCGTCAGCCGACGCTATGAACTTTTACTCTCTGTCCATTATGAGAATTTAAAATAAAGTATTGGCTCATTTACTCTGCTGGATTACAGTCTACTCTGATTATAGAGTGTTTTGGATTATACATACCGTTTTGGTCTACGGGGATCCGTGCATGGAGTTCTGTAGACCACAGGCTCGTGAATGGCTACCTAGAACCACATGTGGGTGAGTCTTGCATATTTCCATTTTTTCCACATAGGTTTGACTTCACTCCCCACCACATCAATTAATGAGGAAAACCCATCAAAATTATGCCCTTGTCAAAGTCGCTCATATTCTTACACTTGTCCACTTTCACTGCTTCCAACACATCATCTTCAAGAAATATGATTCTTGCTGCCTTACAAACCCAGACCTAGCTTTTATCCTCATCTCCTTTCCAGCGCTAGCTTTCTTTCTTTCTTCTATCTACTTTCTTCTTACAAAAGTGACATGCCTCTACTTACATTCCCATTTGGAGCTGGTGCTGTAAGTGAGAGGCATGTGACCGCTGCAGCTTTTTAGTGGCTGTAACAGTGGCATCCCAGTTAAGAATAAGAATGAAAACAAAAAGACAGGGAGAACCAGCGATGGAGCGAAGTGAGGAGGAAGGAGAGTATAGATTTTGGGCGGCATTTATGAAATTTGCCATGTTAACGACAAATTTCCCTGCGCATTTAAAATTAGTCTAGAATGCGCCTTTATTTATGAACCTGTTCTACAGCGGGTCATAATCGGCGCATTCAAGCGCTTGTATGACATTTTTGGCTCTTGTAAACCACTTTGAAAGTGTTACCTGTTTTCCCGCTGTAATGTGCCCAGAAGTGCCGTAGCGAAGCTATAAATCTATAGCTTCACTACGGTTCTAGTGCCCCCCTCCCCAACCCACGAAATCAGGCACATTACGAAGTGCAGCAGGTGCTATGTAATGCGCCTGATAATGGCGTGCAGTTCTGTTATGGTTTTACTTATTTTTTAAGTGTTTACCGTACAGATTAGAAAACACAATAATTTTACAGACTGGAGTATGACAGATCCAGGGTCTTGCGTTTCTTGGGTTTTTGTACATGCTGCAGTGTGGCTTTCTGTGGAAAATTATTCCTACTTAAAAAATCAAATATACCATATGAAGAAAAAAAAGCATGCATCCATTTTACATGTTATAACCCATTTTACCAGCCACACATCTCTTTTACAGGCACCACCTCAGATGACTAAATCTTACAACGTTTTCTTTGGTGCCATTAAAAAGGTATAAAAGCGTTTGCTTTTACTTTCTTATCTTTTTATTACATTTTTTTGTGGGGTTGAATAAACAAAAATTGCAATTCTTTTATGATTTTATTTATTTTTAAAGTGTTTCCCATACAGATTAGATAACACAATAATTTTACAGACTGGAGTATGACGGATCCGGGGTCTTGCTTTTGTTTGTTTTTTTCTTTTACATGCTCAAACTTTTTTTTCTATTTTGTTCCACTATGAGACCGCTGCGATCCGTATAGCTAAGCCACTGCTCCTATCACACAGTTAAAGGGGTTGCCTCACTACAAGGATTGCTTTTTATGTTAAAGATCTTGCAAAAACAAGTTACTTTGTAATATGTGTCCATTAACAGTGTCCTATCTATTCTGAGATATCCCCTCTTGTATGGGCTGCATCAGCTCCTCAGGTCACTATAGCTACAGACCTGTTCAATCTCTCATGAGAGGCTGCCAGTGCTGGTTGCTATGGCTACAGACCTGGTGCCCTCTGCAGGCCAGTAAACACATCCCTGAATTCAGAAATGAAACTGAGAAAACAGGATTGAGCTAAGATGAATCTATGTAGTGAGACAACCCCTTTAAGGATTATGTCTGTATGATCCAGTTAGCACTTTCCTTTCCTGCAAAGGAAGAGTGTATTTACAAGGCGCAGATCTGCTGCAGATTGTATTTCGGATTTTAATACAGCTTTGTCACAGATTTACTGCAGATTTTTCTACACCGACTTCAATTGGAAAAGGCAAAGTCTGTACTAAAATCTGTAGATGAACCTCTCTTATGGATGTCATCTTCTCCCATTACAGCTAATGCAGAAAAATCTGAACAGGGCTGCGACGGATATCAGGCTGAAAAGACGCCAGATATCTGGCGCAGCCCCGTTCACACATGCTGCCATTAATTTTTTATTTCTTTCCATCAGGCAGCAGCAGCTTAGTATTTCAGTTTTACAGGAAGCGGACAACCCCTTCAGCTTCACCTATCAGTGGTTTTAGGCTATGTTCACACGGGTTAAAATGGGGTGCATTTCGGTCCGTATTTCATGCCGTACTGCACTCAAATAAGGGTGAACTGCGCTCCAGTCATTACGGTAATCCCCAGTTCTCAGAGAGAACTGTGGATTACGCCTCCTCTCCCCGCTCGCACAATACGCCGCTGGGGGAGCTATGTGACCTTATAATTAGTCACGGCGTTTACGCGCCGCTACTACTGCCTGTCTCTGGGGCCGGTGGGCTGTCCCCCCCCCCCGCCCCCCCGTCCCGCAGGAGCTTGCAGGCTCCCGAACATACGTCGTAATTGCGGGGAGTAATTACGCCCCGCAGCTAAGCCGTGTGAACATATATGACTGACTGGTGTAGCAAACCACAGAAACATTTGAAACAATATTTTCAGTTGTTACATTGTACATGAGTAGCTGCCATGTATAATAGCTAAAGCCTGACACCTACTGGCTCCATGGTGAAAAATTACCAACAGTATTAAGCCAGCAGTCCCAATGTCAATAAAAGCTATCTTATCATAAAACCAAAATTTAAGTAGAAAAAAATAATGTATCAGTATTGTGGATACTGCTAAATCAGAAGCTCTAAGATAGAGGTGTACAATTTTGAGGGGATATAGAGCTCCATTGTCATTATTCTGCTTTAAGTGGCCACAATAAATGTTAAACTGCCAATACTATTAGTGGTCATATCATTGTTGGTTACACACAAAATATATGAACAAAGCCTCACAATCAATAAAGTGCAAATAGAAGAATAATATGTACACAGCAGGCCACATGGAGCACAGAGACTAATGCTACACTTTGCATTGTAAAGAGGTGTGGAATATGCTGATGCTTTTTACATAAATTCTTATTTTGACATGCACATACCAGAGCCATGCACATAACCGATAATTACATAGATATAGCCCACCAAAATCAGACTAATTCATATCGGCTGCAGACAAAGCCTGGTTCACATCTGCGTCGCAGATTACATCAGGAATGAAGAAAAATAGCGCAGCATGCTGCAGTGTTTTTTCTATTAAAATGACGGACACTGTGGTGGAAACCCAACGGACTCCATTATCGTCAATGGGGTCTGTCAGGCAGCTTTGCTGTCCGTTATCATCTCTGCAATGGAGTTTCCACACAGCCAGGCATAGCCAAGCAAAGAAAATATCCCTATAGATGCTGTAAAAGAATCAAGTATAGCCATCTATGCAATTTATAAAAAGAATAATAATAATTTCATCAATAAACTGGTCACATTATAATAAGATAACAGTGTTCTGATATCAGCTGTAAATAATAAAAATCCAGACCCAGGCTTGCACTTGCACAGTGATCCAGCTTCCCTGCTTGGTGATGCCTGGTGGCTTTCTGTGGAAAATGATCAAATATACCATATGAAGGAAAGGAAGCAGGCATCCATTTTACATGCTATAACCCATTTTACCAGCCACACATCTCTTTTACAGGTCCCACCTCAAATGACTAAATCTTACTTACTACTTGCAACATTTTCTCTGGTGCCATTAAAAAGGTATAAAAGAGTTTTATCCACTTTCCTAACTTTTTCTTCAATTTGCAATTTTGTTATGGTTTTATTTATTTTTTAATTGTTTACCATACAGATTAGACTCAAAAGAAAACCAGAAACATGGCCATACTCACTGCTAGTAAAGCTGAAATGAGATTGAACACAGCATAGAGGCAACATGGGCCCCCATGCCATTAAAGAAAAATACCCAGGTGCAGCTGATTGGTGGTAATCCATATATCTCTCCACTAAGTGGACAGAAAGCTGCACCGTAAATTGACATCTATTCACATAGCAGCCGCCCCCCTCATGCATGAAAGGTGTGCGAGCGGCTGTCTTACCGGTATTTGTGCATCTGTTTAGTCTCCCAACGTATGGTACTGTGGCGTTTTGGCTTTTTTGCATGCTATGTGAATAGATGTCAATTTCCGGTGCAGCTTTCTGTCCACCTAGTGGAGAGATATATGGATTACCACCAATCAGCTGCACCTGGGTATTTTTCTTTAATAGCATGGGGGCCCATGTTGCCTCTATGCTGTGTTCAATCTCATTTCAGCTTTACTAGCAGTGAGTATGGCCATGTTTCTGTTTTTCTTTTGAGTTTAAAATTTTTTTCCCTTTTTCTGTATACCATACAGATTAGATAACACAATTTTACAGACTGGAGTATGACGGATCCGGGGTCTTGCGTTTATTCGGTTTTATTTTACATACGCAGACTTTTTTCCCCCTATTTTGTTCCACTAAGGGACTGCTGCGACTCCTATAGCTAAGCAACTGCTGCTATCACACAGTTGAGAATTATGGGCGACATGTCAGAAAAGTGACCCATTAAATCAGTGTAAATTGCGGCAGAAAGTCCGATCCTGTCAAAAAACTGCATAGAAAACTGCATAGAAAACTTAATGCGCCTAAAAAGGCGAATCGGCGCATTGCATATCATTGGTAGTATATGTAATGCGCCTCAATAGGCGCATTGCGCGACGAGGTCGCACAGTACAACATATTTAGGCACATTACAAAGTGTCGTACCCGGCATTAATGCGCCTAGTTTTGGTGTACGACAGTCCATTTACATCAAGAATATGGCGTAAAAAGTGGTTTTGGTGCAAAATAGACCCAAAAAAAGGCGTTGGCGTCTTGGAAAATGTCGCCCCAAGGTCTGTATTAACCAGTGAGCACTTTCCTTTTCTGCAAAGGAAGGGTGTACTTACACGGGGCAGATCTGCTGCAGATTGTATTGCAGATTTCAATACAGCCTTGTCACGGATTTACTGCAGATTTTTCTACACTGACTTCAATTGGAAAAGGCAAAGTCTGTACTAAAATCTGTAGATAAACCTCTCTTACGGAGCTCATCTTCTCTGCTTAGGCTATGTCTACACTGCAGAGCTTTACGATGGTATCTTTGGCGCTTTTAGTTTTTTTTAAAATCGCCAAAGATACGATCGTCCCTGCAGCCTCATAGACGCAATAGAAAAGGCAAGCGGTAGTCTTCACAGCTCGTCTTTTCTCCGCTCGTCTTCTGGCGCTGGCGTATTATACAACATGTTATATAATACGCTGGTGCGTTTAGTTTTCTTGGCGTCTTCCCATACAATTGCATATGTGACGGCAAACATACGAGAAGCGACCGCGGTTTTTGCACAAAGCGTGACAAAAACGCGGTCCTGCATCGGAAAAAAAAAGGCCGCTTTCGGGCAGTTCTTTGTTCGATGCAGTGTTGACATAGCTTTACAGGTAATAGAGAAAAATCTGCAGTAGATCTACAGTAAATCTACAATAAATCAATTTTCACGCATATTCTGCTCTGCTGTTTATAAGCCAATACCAGGAATTGGTTGAAAACACAGAAGTACAAGCCTTTCCATAATACTTTTTCTGTCTAATCTCCACTCCCGGTTTTGGCTTAGAAATACCACAGCTAAATATGCATAAAAAAACAGTGTGAACTCAGCCTAAGGGTAGGTTCACACAGCTGATATTCAACATGGATTTAGCATGGAATCCACATGTAAAATCCACACCAGTAAGCACAGATTTAAGATGTGGATTTGAAGCCAGTTCAGAGGCAGATTTTCAGTGTGGATCTGAATGTGGATTTTGGACTCTGATCACATGCTGTTTCGACGCTGTTTGGATGTTGATTTGAACGCAGGTACACATTCAATTTGTGTCACATTTATTTTGATGTAGGTTGGATGCTGTTTTTCTGCTCTCCATTTAATTTTATAATAATAATCTTTATATAGTGCCAACATATTCCGCAGCACTTTACAATTTAGAGGGTATAATTACAGACAAAAAGACAGACATTACACGATAAAAGCTACTTACAGATGAGACACTGTGAGACCCTGCTAACGAGAGCTTACAATCTATTAGGGTGCACGGGTGAGACGAAAAGGTGAGAAGTGCTTAGTTTACAATGGTCCAGCCATGGGCAGTTTCAGCCCCGAACTAATGTCAGTTCTATTTTAGTAACTGATTTTCTTCAGCGTTTGACACATAAAACTGGTGTCGTGTGCACCTAAGATGCGGACTTTCTACTACAAACAATGTTAATAAGTAGTATTCCATAATGATTTGAAGTTGGGTGCAAAGCAGAAATAAGGCCCACATCAGGGGTCAAATTAATAGAAAAGGAAACTCTGCTGCACTCACAATTGGTGAAAAATGACTACTGCTTTACTTCATGTCCAGTGTGTAAAGTCTGGTGAAATTGGTGAAAAATGAGGACTAGTGCTTTATTTCATGTCCAGTGGATAACGCCTGGTGAAATTGGTGAAAAATGAGGACTAGTGCTTTACTTCATGTCCAGTGGATAAAACCTGGTGAAATTGGTGAAAATTGAGGACTAGTGCTTTACTTCATGTCCAGTGGATAAAGTCTGGTGAAATTGGTGAAAAATGAGGACTAGTGCTTTATTTCGTGTCCAGTGGATAAAGCCAGGTAAAATTGGTGAAAAATGAAGACTAGTGCTTTATTTAGTGTTTAGTGGATAAAGCCAGGTAAAATTGGTGAAAAATGAAGACTAGTGCTTTATTGCATGTCCAGTGGATAAAGTCTGGTGAAAATGGCGAAAAATGAAGACTAGTGCTTTATTTCATGTCCAGTGGATAAAGTCTGGTGAAATTGGTAAAAAGGACTAATTGCTTTTTCATGCCCGTGGTAACCCGGTGAAATTGGTGAAAAAAGAGGCTAGTGCTTTATCATGTCCAGTGGATAAAACCTGGTGAAATTGGTGAAAAATGAGGACAGTGCTACTTTAGTCCAGTGGATAAATCTGGTGAAAAGGCGAAAAATGAAGACTAGTGCTTTTATTTCATGTCCGTGGTAAAGCCTGGTGAAAATTTGGGGAAAAATGGAAAACTATGCTTTACTTCATTCCAGTGGAAAACCCGGGGAAATTGGTGGGAAAAAAAAGGGCAGTGCTTTATTTTATGTCCATGGATAAAAACTGGTGAAATTTTGGTGAAAAATGGGACTTTTGCTTTATTTTGTGTCCCCGTGGTAAAGCCGGTGAAAATGGTGAAAAAAAAGGGCTGTGTTTATTTGGCCTTTATAAAGCCGGGGAAAATGGGAAAAATAGGATATGCTTTTTTTCGTCCCTGGATAAATTTTGGTGAAATTGGTGAAAAATGAGGACTAATGCTTTATTTCATGTCCAGTGGATAAAGTCTGGTGAAATTGGTAAAAATGGAGACTAGTGCTTTATTTCGTGTCCAGTGGATAAAGCCAGGTGAAAATGCTGAAAAAAAAGAGGACTAATGCTTTATTTCTGCCAGTGGATAAAATCGGTGAATTGGAAAATAGGGCAATCTTTATTTCATGTCCAGTGGGTAACGCCCGGTGAAATTGGTGAAAAATGAAGACTAGGCTTACTTCTTTTCCAGTGAATAAAATGGTGAAATTTGGGGGGGGAAAATGAGGACTAGTCTTTTTTCATGTCCCGTGGATAAAATTGGTGAAAATGGGGAAAAGAGGACTATCTTTATTTCATGTCCAGGGAAAAAAAATGGGGGAAATTTTTAAAAATTAGGGGCTAGTGCTTTATTTTTGCCAGGGTAAGTGGGGAAAATGCGAAAAAAAGAAAATGGCTTTACTTTGTCCAGTGGAAAAACCCGGGGAAATTGGTGAAAAATGAAGACTGCCCTTTATTTGTGTCCATGGGTAAACCAGGTAAAATGCTGAAAAATGAGGATAATGCTTATTTCATTCCAGGGAAAAATCGTGAAAATTGGTAAAAATGGGACTAATGTTTTTTTCATGTCCAGTGGATAAAGTCTGGTGAAATTGGTAAAAATGAGGACTAGTGCTTTATTTCATGTCCAGTGGATAACACCTGGTGAAATTGGTGAAACATTAGGACTAGTGCTTTATTTTATGTCCAGTGGACATGAAATAAAGCACTAGTCTTCATTTTTCACCAATGCAGAAACAATGTTAGGCGGACTGCAGTCTGATATGAACTGTGTGTCTCATGCAGATTCAATACTGAATCTGTATCAGAAACAGTGACCAAATTAGCCATGTACACATAGACTGAGGCACTCATCACAGTCCTGCAGAGGCTGGCATGCTGATCTTTATATAAAATCATAGCTGATCATACAAGCAGTTATTTGTGCTTCTGTCCAGAAGGGCAGGGGGCACAACTAGCTGCAGGCTGTGCTTCTAGGGGAGGGTATGTCTACATACAACAGCAGATGGACTCTCTACAGCAGTATACTGTCAAAGTGCCCCTTAGTTGTCATATGCTGAGCATAAACTGTCAGAATGAAATATGTTATACAGAAGATAATTCACCAGCCAAGCATAACAGGATGTATAAACCAAGCTGAGGAGGGGAATTTCCAATTAGGACATATGGGAGATCTGCACTGTAACGTCTAAACTAATAGGGTATCTTTATTTACAGAATGACAGGATGGAAGTCAGTTACTTCATAGTAATCTCCAAGGTCAATCCAACCATCTGTCCGGTCATCTCTCCATACTCCGTTAATAAACAGAACAATTTCCCCAGCACCTAAAAACAGACAGTTTTTACAAGCAGCGGAGGAAGGGGCTGTCAGTGTCACACTGTAGCCGCAGCAGAGTGAGGGGCTTCCGAGTGTTTAACCCCTCAATAACACAGCAATTTTTTTTCCACATCTGGATTTTAAAACCAACTTATTGGTTTGTCTGTCCGTGTTTTCTGTGGGAAAAGTTGGTACAATCACAGCAATACCAATGCATTAGGGTTTTTTTTTTGCACAATTAAATCGCTTTTTATAGAAAATATTTGTTTCTGTGTCCTGCATTCAAAGCCCCAAATTTTT
>JAODAL010030424.1:0-49989 GCA_025379985.1 Phyllomedusa bahiana
TGATTTTATTAATTTTGTTTACTAAATGTATGGGATTCTTAGTGTGTGTGAACTTAGTTCCCTTTGATATGGTTAGTGATCTCTTCTGATATTGTGTAGGCTATACGTGTTGGATATTTTGTTACATATATAATACATAATTTAAATATACTTTTTTATATATCTACTCTACTCATCAGGTGAATGAGATCTATATATACATGGGTATCTACTTACTACCTATTTCACCATCGTGTTTTCCATTTGTATATTGGTTCCTCTTTTTTATATGTGTGTTTTTAATTGTTTTTTGATATAATAAAATAAAAATAATTTTGTTTAAATTTTGATGAGATATGACTCCTCTTCTCTCAGTTTTATATTGATATTATGGGAGTTTCTCTGCTATATAAACTAGGGAGTGTTGGTGCCCTTTGTATAGGACCATCTTTACCTTGGTCTGGCTGTTCTAACTGTTCTACATCAAAGTTTTGGCGTCAAAGAATCATAAAAGTGTCTACTTCTACTAATGTGGTGCAACGCCCCCATAACACCCCAAAACTTTGGTGCGCTAAACTCTTGGGTGCGGTACCAAGGCACTGATCGTGCCAAAGATTGAGAAGCTGGCGGTGAAACATGCATCGAGGCTAATACCTTCCTTGGTGACATATCCACCACTTTGGTAAGGAATTGAAATAAAGGTTTTTTGTATTTTTATATATTTTTTGGGTTTGGTGCATTTTTGTATTTTTGATCACTTGATCTGTTATGTTTTATATTTATTATGCGTTTTTCCCAATTTACTGTTTGTTAACTTTGGGTGAGGGATGGTCCCCCCAAATATTTGTACTGGGGGGTATTTTGTGTTTTTAAATGTTTTTAAGGATGTTTCAGTTGTGATGCTGAAATTTTTTTGCATTTATAATGTTATTTTTTTGGAATAACAAATCTTATTATATGGTAATTATTGGAGAGTCATTATACTTCATATTGGTACATGTTGTTTATGGTATGGTGACTCATACTCATGCTTAGACCAGTTTTTTAATTGGTATTGTAAAGTTTGAAGTACGCCTGTTCATACATCTATAGAACTGGTCTACTACAGCTTTTTGACGCCAGAATTCTGGCACAGCCCTATTCATACATGTCGCCCAAATTGTGTAAATGTAGTGGCAGATTTCACTGCACTTCCTGACACATAATAGCTCCATTTTAATCTACATTGCAAATTTCCCATTTAAATCAATGGCATGTGGACTGCAATCAGACAAAACCAGCGTCAAATTCCATGTCCAAATCAGACCCATGAACATTAGTCTCTGCTGGGCAGGAGGGAAACACGGATGCAAGTACTGTATAGGGAAGCTCAATGTCTGTATATACAGATATTTGTATTCACAGTAATGTCTTCTATACTTACTGCACAGTAGGGAAATACAATCACTATTGTCACACGTGAGGCACATAGACTTTGGGGAAATTATCCTTACTGAAGACCATCAGCAGGCAGGTCTTGTTACATCCCCCCTCCCCAAAAATTTGGTTTGATTTTTAAAAAAGTATACAAGGTTAAGAATACAATTTAAAATTTTGCAGCTCCCTATGTCCTTTTTCCCCATCCCAAAAAACCGGGAAAAAATACGGGCCCTCATTTCCAGCCATGAACTCAGAAAAAAGTGAAGGGTCCACGTCCAAAGGCCCAGCCAGGTGGCCTGATACTAGTACAAAGAGAGACACAGCAGCTCACGGGGGGAAACAACCCTATCATTTAAAAGGGTTTTAATCATCCTGACAAAATTTTATCATACACTAGGGGCAGGTAAGGTTCCGGGCAGCCCCTTGGGGTCAAATTCCCCCCGAAAATTTTCCCATTAAGACAAATTGTCATCCGGGGCCTCCCTTTACGGGTTTAAAATTACACCCCCACGGCAAAACCCACCCCCGAGGAACAGGAGAAGCCCTTTATGTAGTGACAGGTATTTTTGGAGCGATTTTTACGCCAAAGTTGAAATCGATGGTATTTACGTTGACCGGATTTTTTTTGATCCCCGCGATAAATTTTGGTTAAAATTTTGTGCATAAAAACTATTAATAGCGCCCTTTTTGGGGGCTTTTCCCGTCATTACAGAATAGAGCAGGGGGAATGTGGGGTGCGGGCGTCATGACTGGGATTTTTATGGTTTTGATTGGCTGGAAAAATCACATGAGATTTGTTTTTAATTTGAAAACCCCCCTTCCCGTTCATATCATGTGGGTTTATTTTTCAAAGCAAATAGGGGCGTGGGGGCTCCGCCGTGTCCAAAACAGGGGGCCCGGAAAAAATTTTTCTATTTGTTTTTACAGAGGGCGCTCTACTTTTAGCTGTGATTTCCCTTTGAATTAGATCAGAGATTTGCAGTTTTAGGTATTTTGGCAGAGAATTTTAAAGGAGCATCTACCCTTTTAAAGTCAGGGAGAGAGCGGGGGAGGGGGGGGGGGGGGGGGGCGGGTGAACAAAAAGGACAAGCTCTTTAAAAGGAAAAACTGGATATTGGGGCCCCCCCCCGACTTGTGTAGCCCTTTTTATTGCAATAGCCTTTTTTTATTAACAGTTTTTTTGTTGAAATATTAAATTTGGGGTATTGGGGGGCCTTTTAAAAAATTTTTTTTTTTTTTAATTTTTTGGGGGGGGGGGGGGGAAACAAGGGGGGGGAATTTTTTTTTCTTTTTGGGGTTTTAAATTTTCCCGGTCTATTTGGGGTTTTTTTTTGGGGGGTTGGGGCCCAAAAAAAAAACCCCCTTTTATTATCTTTTACTTTTTAGGGTAGGGTTCTTTTTCAATTTTGCCCGTCCAGCTTTGGGTTATAGAGACCTTTTCAGTTTTAAATTTTTTAAAATTTTCCCGGGGGGGAATTTTTTTAGTCAAACCCCAAAAGGGTTTATTTTGGTGCCAAAAAAACCTTTTATTATCCGTTTTTACATTTCAATAGTGTTTTTTTTTTACTTTACGCAGGCCAGCTTTGTTGATAGAGCCACCTTGCAAATTAAATTTGAATCCCGCAATTTTTTTAAATCACCAAGGTGGGAAATTTATAGGGTTTCCAAAAATACCTTTTTTTATCCCTGTACAAATTTTAGTTTCGTGTTTTTTTTACTTTGGCCGGGCCAGCTTTGTTGATAGAGCCCCCTTGCAGTTAAATTTAAAATCCTGCTTTTTTGTAGCACCAAGGTGTACTGATAGGTCCCAAAAAATTCCTTTTATTATCCTTTAACATTTCAATAGGTTTTTTTTTTTTCACTTTGGCACAGGCCAGCTTTTTTTGATGAGCCCCCCTTGCGTTACTTTTAAAATTACAGCAATTTTGTAGTAAACCACGGGTTTGTTAGTTTAGGTGCCAAAAATCCCTTTTTATTACCCCGTATAATTTCAGATACGTGTTTTTTTCATTTTGGAAAGGGCCAGCTTTGTTGATGGGGCCCACCTTGCATTTTAAATTTTCAATACAGCAATTTTTTTTAAAATTTGGGGTTTGGAAAGCGGTGATTTCCCGTCTTTTAAAAAAGAAACGTTCCAAAACTTTTCCCAAATCCCTTTCTAAAATTTTTAAATCTTTCTGAACGGGGGAGCGAAATGCGGTGGTAAGCGAGCAAAGGGGGGAGGGGTAGGAAATGGGGGGTAGAGGTCGAGAAAAGGGTTTGCTCCTTCCAGTGCTGGCGACAACACCCCATGCCAGGGGGATTGTGGGTTTTGCGGGCCGTGGGCCTGTCATCCCCTGGGTCGGGGGCCCTGTGGAATTCGTAATGAAAGGCTTTCGGAATTTTTTCTTCAGTGGTTAATGCAACCTGCATGGCAGTCTTACCTCCTCGTCCTTTTCATTTAAAGGCCACAAATGTCGTCATCAGCATCATCACTTTCCCCCCCAAACATGAAGCAAAAAGGCACCCCAAAATGTCAACTCGTGTACCCACCACTGTAATAACCATTTTTGAAAAACCCCCTTTTAGACAAAATGTGGTTTTAGGTCAGAAGGCTGGTTAAAAGATCAAGGGGGCCAAAGAGGAGATTTTTTTTTGCTCTGACGCCCAGTTAAAATGATGCCCTCAGAGGGGGAGAAAGGGGCCGGGGGAAACGGCAAAAAACCCCGGGGGGGTCGACAAAAGGGTTTGCTTTTCCCCCTTGCTTGGGAAGCCTGCAGGCCGGCCCCGGTGCGAATGTTGGACGACGAAGGGCACCTGTGTTTATGATGAAAAAAAGACGACAAAGGGGGTTCCCCCTGGTTTTTTTCAGCAGAATGTGCGTGCGAGCGCTTCATCACTGGACGAGGGGGAAGCGAAGGGGGGAGTGTCAGTAACGGGTCCCGCCTCAAAAAGGGGGGAGGGGTCGCAGAAGTGTATATATTCCCCCAGCCACGGTCCCCGCGCAAACCCCGCTTTCCCCCGCTTTTTCCCGTCAAAAAGGCCAAGGAACCCCTTTTAAGCCTGGGCCTTCTTTGGCAAGCCTCTGATTCCCCCAGGGAATGTTCTATGCCGCCTTTGCCAATTTTAAAACCCGGGGGGGCGCTAGGGTGTTTTTATTCGGGGTCGGGCCCCCAATAAAACCCCCTGTCCCCGGGTCCCCTGGGGGTCCAGGCCGTGCCCCTGGGCCTGGGCACCGTGGGCCCCTTTTGCTGCATTTGCGTCCGCTTTGGGGCACACAAAAGCTGAGGGGTTCTGCGGGGCAGGAAACGAGCGCCCCCCTTTGCCTCCCCAAACAATGTTCCCGGGCCCCCAGGTCCGAAAACCCCGAAAGGCCCCCGGGTCCTCACAGGGGCCCCGAGGAACCCCCCGCGGCCCCACGCCTCACCGGCAGCGTCGGTTGGGTTTTGATGTCATCCGACGCTGCCTCTCCTCGGGGGCACAGCGCGTCAAAGGCCCTGGGGCCCAGGGGGCCCGCCGGAGGAGCGCGGGCTGAAAAGGACCGGGGCGGCTCGCCGGGGAGTTAAGGGGAGTAAAAAAAAGTTGTTATTTTTTTTAAAAAAATTTTCCTGCCTCAGTGCCCCCCCCAAAAACCTTTCCTGGCCCCTATAAAAGCCCCGCCTGTGCCCCTATAAAAAGCCCGCCTGGGCCCCCCTATCCCCGCCTGTGGGGCCCCAAAATACTGCCTGTGGCCCCCCTTTTCCCCGCCTGTGGGCCCCTATTCCCCGCCCGGGGGCCCCCAATATACTCCCCTGGCCCCCTATACTCCTGTGGCCCTTTCCCTATTCCCTTTCCTGTGCCCCTATAAGGGCCCGCCCGTTTGGGCCCCATATATGCCCGTGGCCCCCTATACTGCCTGTGGCCCCCCTATCCCGCCTGTGGCCCCCAAAATACTGCCCGTGGCCCCAAAATTTTCCCCGCTGTGCCCCTTTATGCCTGCTGTGGCCCCTATACTGCCCGTTTGGGCCCCTTATCCCCGCCTTTGCCCCATAAAACCTCCTGTGGCCCCCATTTTACTGCCTGTGGCCCCCCAAACCCGCCTAGGCCCCTATGCGGCCCGTGCTCCTTTAATCCCTGGGCCCGTGCCCCCCTTTTAATTTCCGCCTGTGGCCCCCCTAAACTGCCCGTGGCCCCCATATCCCTGTTTTGGGGCCCCTATAAAAGGCCCGCCTGTGGCCCCCATATGCTGCCTGGGCCCCCATTTTCCCTTTTCTGTGGCCCCCATAGGTGCCTGTGCCCCCTTTAATGCCTGCCTGTGGCCCCCATATTCTGCCTGTGGCCCCCCTATCCCTGCCTGTGGCCACATATTCTCCCTTTGGGCCCCCCTTTTCCCCGCCTTTTTGGCCCCATATTCCCTTTCCTGTGGTCCCCATATGCTGCCTGTGGCCCCCAAAATCCCCGCCTGTGGCCCCCCTACGCCCGCCTTTTGGCCCCCAAAAAGCCTGCCTGAGGCCACCATAAAGTGCCTGTGCACCTATAAAACCTGCCTGTGGCCCCCATATACTGGCCCCGGGGTCCCTATATAAACCCGCCTGTGGCCCCAATTTTTCTGCGTTCCCCCATAACCTGCCTGTGGGGCCCCCCTAACTGCCCGGTCCCTATATTTCCTGCCTGTGGCCCCCAAAATTTACCCCCTCAGTGACCTTTTTTTTGCCTCTTTCCCCCCATATACCTTTTTGTGGCCCCCAAAAAAATGCCTCCCGTGCCCCCAATACTGCCTGTGGCCCGTTTTACTTCCTCAGTGCCCTTAAACCTGCCTTGGGCCCCAAAATACTGCCTGTGCCCCCCCATAAAACTTTCCTTTTGGCCCCCTTTTTCCTGCCTGTGGCCCCATATACCTGCCTGTGGCCCCATTTATCTGCCGGGGGCCCCCATTTTCCCGCCTGTGGCCCCAATACTTTCTTCAGTGGCCCCCATATACCTAACTGAGGGGGGCGCTATACCTATAAATTTAAAGGGGTTGCGGAAAGGGGAGGGTTCTAAGATTTTTGGTCCCAAAACCCCAAGGGGGCGAGTCTTCCCCGGGAAACCCTCGCATGGGAAAAGGGTGAACCGGAAAGGGGGAAGAAAAGGGAAAGTGAACGACGTGTCAGGGAAAAGAGGGCCCGGGGGAGTCACTAGATGAAAATGCATTTTAATTCCCTTTTTTGCTGCAGACCTACCAAAAAAGTAAAAACCACTATATGGCCCCTGTTTTGGCGGGGGTTTTGGGAAAAAGGGCCTGTTTTACAGCTGAGGGCACATGTGGGGGTTGCGGTTTGGTCAGGGTCTGGCAGGATTTAATTTTAGCCTTTAAATGGGAATAGTTTGGGTCTTGGGTTTTTGTAGGAGGGTTTTAGTAACAATCACTTTTCTGGTAGATTTGCTCCCGGTTTTGGGGGATGTTTGGTGACTGTTTAGGGGTATTGTCATATGAAGGTGAGAAGTTCTGAAAAAGTAAATTTGTCATTGGTGATTTTTACTGTACAGTGACTGCTGAGGAGATGGACGGGATCTGTGTGGGATGTGCAGAAAATTAGTGACAGGAACAGAAGGTTTTTCTCTGTAAAACAAATCCGCAGTTCACAAGGAGGCGCGAAAAATGTCGTGTGAACCCAGCCCTACCCAGAAAAACACAAAGGGCCCGAGCCCCGGATGTTTTAGGACCCTAGCAACGCCCCTGCCATAAACGCATAAGTAGAGGCAAGAATCTTAGGTGTTTAACCACCACCAACATGTCTAGTCACATGCAGCGAATGCATGAGTTGAAATGGAGGCAACACTTGGCCAAAAAAGGCCAGACCGACCCCGGGCTTCCAACCACTGTCACACCCTCTGTCTCCGCCTCCTCCTCCTCCGCCACCACCAAGCGTTCCTCAGCTGCCCATATCTCTCAGAGTCATGATCAGGGATCAGCCTCCGCTTCAGCCTCCACCGTCGCCCGAGTACCACCAGCACCACCAGAATCCCATACTACCCCTTCTCCTCCCGCCAGTTTGACGACCTGCACGCCGTACAGCGGCCAGTCTAGCAGCCGGCCTTCTGTCTTCCAGGTTTGGGAGCAGAAGAAACACTTTACCCAAACCATCCCAAAGCCAAAAGCCTGAATGTCGGCATTGCCAGGCTTTTGGCCTTGGAAATGTTGCCTTTCCGTCTGGTGGACACAGATGGGTTCCGCCCCATCATGGCCCTTGCCTGCCCCCAATACCAGATGCCGAGCAGGCATTTCTTTGCCAGAAAAGCCGTCCCTGCCCTGGCCAGCCACGTGTCATCTAAAATATCAAGCGCGTTGTCTGCATCTGTGTCCGGAAAAGTCCATCTGACCACCGACACATGGACTAGTAAGCACGGCCAAGGCCGCTATATCTCTTTGAAAGCTCACTGGGTGAGCTGGGTGGATGTCTCTGGGTGACGGTGGCTCTCAGGCTCGGCGCACGCTCTTCAAAACCGCAGGGATGGTGCAGGGCTCTTTCCCCCAAGGTCCTCTGGTGGCATCACGTGCCCAGAGAAACCAGGCCATGTTGAAATTAATCTGTCTTGGAGACCGTCCACACACAGGTCAGGAGCTGTGGACGGCTCTCCGCAACGAGACCGAGCGCTGGCTTGGTGACAAGAACCTTGTGCCAGGCAAGGTGGTGTGCGATAACGGGCGAAATCTGCTGGCCGCCCTTAAGATCGGTAGGCTGGAGCACATCCCTTGCCTGGCACATGTCATGAACCTTGTCGTCCAGAAATTTCTAAAGAGCTACCCGGGTCTGGACTGCCTGCTGAGGAAGGCTCGAAGTCTGAGTTCGCACTTCCGCCGTTCGCACCCTGCTTCGTCCCGCCTGGCTGCGTTGCAGCGTCAGCTCGGCCTCCCCGTCAACCGTCTCATTGTTGACGTGGCAACACGCTGGAATTCCACCCTCCACATGCTCCAGCGATTGTGGGAGCAGCACAATGCCATTACGCAGTACGAAGTGACACATGGCCTGACAAGCAGCGGTGCGGACCTCGGGGTGTTGAGCCACCGAGAGTGGAGGCAGGTGAAAGAGCTCTGCACCATCCTTGCCAGTTTTGAAGAAGCCACCAAAATGGTCAGTGCGGACAATCACCTTGTCAGCATGAGCATTGTGGTGATCTTAGTTCTGGAACGATCGTTGGACACTCTGAAACAACAGGTCCCGCCAGCGACGGAGGAGGAGACGGACACAGATGCAGACACGGAGCCTTTCTCTCCGTCGAATCCACAAGGCCTGACAGTTTCTCAATTTTATCGGTCTTCATTAGGCAGTGGTTCGGGGTCCAGGGCTAGTGCAAGGCGGCGCATCAGCTCTCAGGGTGCATCATCTGAGGCAAGTCAGGGCTGTGTTGAAGCTGTGCCGGAGGAAGCGGAGGAGGAGGAGGTATTCCTAGACACCGACGTTACCGACGTCCCTGCCTTGGAAAGAGGTTGGCGTGAATTTGAGGCGGAGGAGGAAGATGAGGAAGATCAGTTTGCTAGTGCCCCTCGACCCAGAGGCTTGGGAAATCAAGGCTCCATCTCTCACATGGATGCTCCATTTCCTCCAACATGATCCTCGCATTAAGGCCATCAAAATGAACAACAGTTACTGGGTGGCCACCCTCCTGGATCCCCGGTACAAAACAAAACTCAGCACTTTCCTTCCACCCACCCAAATAGAGAGTAAAATGCAGGAAATGGAGACCTTGCTGATTGATCAACTGGAGACATCTGTTGCATCTGCTTCACGTTCCTCAAATGTCACGGTGGAACAACATCAGCGATGTGACAGCAGTAGAGTGCCAAGTAGCCATAGCGGCAGCAGCAGCAGCAGGCAAGGTGGCAGAAGCCTAATGGGTGACCTCTGGCAATCTTTATTTACCACCTCACCAACGCATGCAATGCAGGGCACACATCCAACACACAGAGACCAGCTTAAGATCATGGTGCACGACTATCTGCGTCTCAACACCGATGTTTTTGTATGTGTTCCGGACCCAATAGACTTCTGGGTATCCAAAATGGACGAATGGCCCGAGCTCGCTCGCCACACCATAGAGGTGTTGTCCTGCCCAGCAGCCAGCGTCATATCTGAGTGGACCTTCAGCACAGCTGGAGGAGTCATTACAGACAATCGCATCCGGCTTTCCACAGATAATGTGGATCGTTTGACTTTCATCAAGATGAATCAGGCATGGATCTCTGATGATGTTGTGGCCCCAATTGCCGAGGTCACCGATTAGTTGCCGGTCTACTTCACATTCCTCTTCAAACAGAAATGGTCCTCTTGAAAAAAAATTTTTTAAAATGATCATTTCTTACTGCAATTTTTATTCTCGGTTCCCAACAGTTCATTTTGCTGGTTTTGCTGTGAGGAGACTGTAAAAGACAGCAAGGTTTCATGACAACACCGTATTCCATTTACTCACTTTATCTTTAGAAGTTTTCGCATTGTCAATGGTTTTGAGGTCATGTTGCTGTGAGATACAGCTATAATCATGGTCCTTTGGAACAGAAATGTGCCTTCTAAGTGGCATTTTTCCCTCACAATTTTTAACAGTGGCTGAGAAGTCATTTTTATAATTTTTGGGGTCATGCTGCTTTGAAATGCAGCAACACTACGGGTCCTATTCTAAAAAATGTTGTTTCTAACAGACATTTGTTCTTCACAATTGTCAAGAGTGGCTCAAGGGTGATGGTGCTGTCAGAAACAGGAATAGGTAGGACACTGTTAATGGACACATATTGCAAAATGACTTGTTTTTGCAAGATCTTTAACATAGCTAGCAATCCCTGTATTGAGACAACCCATTTAATACAATTAAAAAAGAGAAAAAAAGACATGGTGGGATTCCATCCTATTTTAAAAATGTGTTTTCTAGAATTAAACTACTAAAAAACTTGCATGTACAAAATAGCTGGTAAAAAAATTCCTCTGAATTGTACAAGGGAGGTACAGGAAGACTTGACCAGATGTAGGTTATTCAGAGGACATAGAGTATGGAGCACGGACAGAGAACAAAGAACAGAGACAATTTCCTCCAGCACGTTGAGTAAAATGAGAAAAAGAATGCCAAGAAAAAGGGCACCTGGGTGGAACAGGAGCGTTAACCACCAGTATTTCCAAGTGAAGCTCAATTGGTCCGCACTCATACGGAGGGGCAAGCGCTACCCAGGTCTTGACTGTGTACTGAGGAAGGCTGGAGGTCTACTCACACTTCCGCACTCTGCTTCAGCACGACTGTTTTCGTTGCTGCATCATAAGGGCATTTTTACCGTGTTAATAGATGACGGACGCCAGCCTGGGCTCTCACCGCACCCACTGTAACTCCGGCCCTGGCAGCTGAACCTGCATGTTAATAGATGACAGACGCTAGCCTGGGCTCTCACTGCACCCACTGTAAGTCTGGCCCTGGCAGCTGGACCTCCGTGTTAATAGATGACAGACGCTAGCCTGGGCTCTCACCGCACCCACTGTAAGTCTGGCCCTGGCAGCTGGACCTCCATGTTAACAGATGGCTGACGGCAGCACTGGCTCTCACCGTTAGGGGCAATCAGGAGAGCTTCAAATTTCTCTAAAAAATCAGATTTTGAAAAAGGTGATTTCTGTGAGGTTAAGTAGTGTCAAAAAGGGCCCCAGGGCTGGACACAAATTGCACAATTTGAGGCTTAAAATTTTCTGGGGCTGGAGTCACTATGGGGTCGCATCATTTGATCTCCAGGGGAGTCTGTCCCTAATCACTGAAGAAGGATTTGGAGGAAAAATGAAACCATTGAATTGATTGGCTGAATCACTCTCAGAAGCCAGGAGGGCAAATGTCTTCTCAACTAAGAAGTGTTTTGGGGATGATTAGGACATTTTTATTACTTATGGGGTGTGTGGACGAATTAACACATCTACACGTGTAAAAAATACCTTTAAAAACTGCAGGGAGGGGTGTATGTTGTATGTTATCACACTTGAAAAAAAGCAAAATGATAATAATGTAAAACTATAAATAAAACATCCCTAAATAAACTCTGTAAACAAATGTCAGTTACCAAAAAATATACTAAATGACAGTCACTGTACAAAATAGCATAGTGCCACTTTGTGATCTGTGGGTCAAACAGGTTTAGGGGTCATGCTGTGGTACAGGACAGGTATAGTCAATGTCCAGTGAAACTAAAATGGTGGTTGAAAGACTCCTTTTTCCGGCACTTTTTAATCTGGGGTCATGCAGGTTTGGGGCTCATGCTGTGGCCCAGGACAGGTATAGTCTATGTCCAGTGAAACTAAAATGGTGGTTGAAAGACTCCTATTTCCGGCACTTTTTAATCTGTGGGTCAGACAGGTTTAATGGTCATTCTGCGGTACAGGACAGATATAGTCAATGTCCAGTTCAACTAAAATGGTGGTTGAAAGACTCCTTTTTCCGGCACTTTTTAATCTGGGGGTCATGCAGGTTTGGGGCTCATGCTGTGGCCCAGGACAGGGATAGTCTATGTCCAGTGAAACTAAAATGGTGGTTCAAAGACTCCTTTTTGCGGCACTTTTTAAATCTGGGGCTCATGCAGGTTTGGGGCTCATGCTGTGACCCAGGACAGGTATAGTCAATGTCCAGTTCAACTAAAATGGTGGTTCAAAGACTCCTTTTTCCGGCACTTTTAATCTGTGGGTCAGACAGGTTTAATGGTCATACTGTGGTACAGGACAGATATAGTTAATGTCCAGTTCAACTAAAATGGTGGTTCAAAGACTCCTTTTCCCGGCACTTTTTAATTTGGGGGTCAGACAGGTTTAATGGTCATACTGCGGTCCAGGACAGATATAGTTAATGTCCAGTTCAACTAAAATGGTGGTTCAAAGACTCCTTTTCCCGGCACTTTTTAATTTGGGGGTCAGACAGGTTTAATGGTCATACTGCGGTACAGGACAGATATAGTTAATGTCCAGTTCAACTAAAATGGTGGTTCAAAGACTCCTTTTCCCAGCACTTTTTAATTTGGGGGTCAGACAGGTTTAATGGTCATACTGCGGTCCAGGACAGGTATAGTCAATGTCCAGTTCAACTAAAATGGTGGTTCAAAGACTCCTTTTCCCAGCACTTTTTAATCTGTGGGTCAGACAGGTTTAATGGTCATACTGCGGTACAGGACAGATATAGTTAATGTCCAGTTCAACTAAAATGGTGGTTCAAAGACTCCTTTTCCCGGCACTTTTTAATTTGGGTCAGACAGGTTTAATGGTCATACTGCGGTACAGGACAGGGATAGTCAATGTCAAGTTCAACTAAAATGGTGGTTCGAAGACTCCTTTTCCCAGCACTTTTTAATCTGGGCGTCAGACAAGTTTAATGGTCATACTGCAGTACAGGACAGACATAGTTAATGTCCAGTTCTACTAAAATAGTGGTTGAAAGACTCCTTTCTCTGGCACTTTTTAATCTGGGGTCATGCAGGTTTGAGGCTCATGCTGCGTTCCAGGACAGGGATATTCAATGTCCAGTTCAAGTAAAATGATGGTTCAAATCATACTTCCTTCTGGCACTTTTTTAATTTGTGGGTCATGCAGGTTTAAGGGTCATGCTGTGGTACAAGACAGGGATAGTGAATGGTCTGTGGCTTTTATAACCTAAGTGTGTTGCCTAAGATGTAGCACGTATCCATTTGACTGTTGTGGATGTTAATTCCAGCTTCTCCATCCCTGTTTGGGTGTAAGAATGAAGGTGTTGTTCCTCTCCCATAGACTATAATGGTCATCGGCGATAATCTATTATCGACTATCGGATATCTTATTGATAATTGCCGATATCGTCTATCGACCCGATGACGATAGTCAATGTAATCGCTCATCACTAGTGACAGGGGAAAGGATGGTGAAACTGAGGATCGGAGCATGGAGGTCAGTGTTTGGTTATGTTCACATGGTTGATTTTGGACAATGAAGGTTTTAACTCTCAATCAGTGCATAATCCACATCTAAAATTAAAATTCAAATGTTGATGGGGATTTAATGCTAAATTTAGAGACAGATTTCAGCCTGCATATACTATGTGAGGATTCACATACCGTAGTATGAACCTGAATCTGCCTCAAAATTAACGTCACTTCTTTTTCTTGCACCATGTATTGTTTTTCAGTGTCAGTGTAAATCAGCCTAATCTGCAGTATGGGACTAAGACCCTCTGGTACAGTTAATTCTGGGAGCCCACTGGTAGGGTTGATTCTAGGTGCCCATTCTACGGCTACTGTACATGACTGTGCATGCCTCTTATACACTACTTCCTGCTTTTTGCCTCTCTTTTTCTGCCTTTCTACCTCTCTCATGGATGTATATGCAGTTACATAGTTACATAGTTACATAGTTAGTACGGTTGAAAGAAGACACGTGTCCATCAAGTTCAACCAAGGGTGGGGAAAATGTGGGTGATGGGAGAGAGACAAGGACATTATGCCCAGCCTCACCACTGGTTAATTACCTTGAAACCCACAAGGCAAGAACCAATCTGCTCCAGTGGAGACCGTATCTCTGACCCCAGAGCCTCCACCAGCCAGATCCAGAATTTTACATGGCTACATACGCATTAATATTCTTTAGTTCCAGGTAGGTATCTAAGCCTTTCTTGAAACTCTCTATAGTTCCTGCCGTGACCAGCTCCTCAGGCAGGCTATTCCACAGATTCACAGTTCTCACAGTGAAGAACACTCTTCTCCTCTGGAGATTGAATCCTTTTTTCTCTAGTCGAAGGGAATGTCCCCTTGTCTTTTGAGGGGGCTTCACTTGAAATAATTTTTCCCCATACTTTTTGTAGGGACCATTTATATATTTATATAAATTAATCATGTCCCCCCGAAGCTGTCTTTTCTCAAGACTAAATAAATTCAATTCTACTAACCTCTCCTCATAACTAAGATGCTCCATTCCCCTTGAATGGCAACTTCAGACCTGCCATGCCCAGGGGCCCACCAATGGTTACCCCTGTTTCCCTGTGGGCCAGTCCAAGCCTGATCATCTGCACTGAAATGTTGATTTTCCACTGGAAACAGTGGGATGTGGATTTCAGTCAAATTTGGACACTGATTTTGATGTGAATTCATTGCTTAATCAGTGTTGGAATCAACGTTCAGATCAACCATGAGAACAAATTCTTTATACAACATATGAGCAGCAGTCTACTACTCTGTTTCTTCTCTGTCACATACCTTCAAACATTTAACAAATGCAGGGAGGGACATGTCGGGCCATGCAACAGCACGCATGTACATGACATCACATTAGACCACACCTAAGCACATTCTATCATGCCCAGCTTCTTCTAGCAGACCAGTGCCAATCCAACAGTGGTGTCACTATGGTCTATTAGGATATACAGACCCCTCACATTTTTGTAAATATTGTATTACATCTTTTCTTGAGACAAAACTGAAGATAGAAACTTTGAGATTCTTAGTTCACATGTTTTGATCAAAAAATGTTTAAGCCACCCCGACTTACAACGGGATCTCAAGGCGGGTGGTCCTACTCTATTTTTACCTCTCATTTGAGTCCAATTCAGACTTCTCATTCGGGTCAACAGACCTCCATAATCCAGAGAGAGGAAAAAAAAACCTTATAAGCATACAGCACTGATCTAGCAACTTGTGAAGGTGGGCGGGGTGCAAGAAACCAAAATGGATGCATCCATTCTTCCCTATATGAATTAAAAGCAATATATGCCAAATGCAACGTATAGTTCTGCACAAAAAAACATTTCTGAAAAACACAATGTGAACCTGGGTGCCACTTGCATGGTTGTGGCATTTTTTTTTTTCTTCTGGATTATGGAGGATTATTTGTTGACCCAAATGAGAAGTCTGAATTGGACTCAAATGAGAGGTAAAAATAGATAAGGACCACCCGCCTTGAGATCCCGTTGTAAGTCGGGGGTGGCTTAAACATTTTTTGATCAAAACATGTGAACTAAGAATCTCAAATTTTTTTCATGTATTGCAGATAGCATAAATGCTTCTTTAGAGGTTTTCATGTCTTGTTTGATAGCCCTGTTAGCTGATGGTGTGCCACTGGTATTGGAATGTGTGTCTATATATATATGCCACAACCATACAAGTGGCACCCAGGCTCACATTGTGTTTTTCAGAAATGTTTTTTTGTGCAGAACTATACGTTGCATTTGGCATATATTGCTTTTAATTCATATAGGGATGAATGGATGCCTCCATTTTGGTTTCTTGCACCCCGACCACCTTCACAGGTTGCTAGATCAGTGCAGTATGCTTATAAGGTTGGTGCTTTTTTTTTTTTTTTCTCTGGATTATGGAGGTCTGTTGAGAAGTCTGAATTGGACTCAAATGAGAGGTAAAAATAGAGTAGGACCACCCGCCTTGAGATCCCGTTGTAAGTCAGAGGTGGCTTAAACATTTTTTGATCAAAACTTGAACTAAGAATCTCAAAGTTTTTTTCATGTATTGCAGATAGCATAAATGCTTCTGACAGAGCCTCATTTTTTTAAATCTAGCATCTGTCACTTTATGTGAGAATAACTTTTTGACACTTTAACCTATCCATGCGATTCAGAGAATTTTTTTTCGTGACACATTGTGCTTTGAGATAGTAAGAAATTTTGGTCCAAAAATTGCTTGTTTATTTGTGAAAAATATCAAAGTATCGTGAAAAATGGGAAAAATTTACCAATTTCAAACTTCAAAAATTTCTGCGTGTAAGACAGATAGTTATTCCACTCAAAATAGGTTATAACTAGCATCTACCATATGTCTACTGTAGGTTGTCTTTTTTATGATATTATGAAATTTAGTAGTAATTTTCAAATTTTCAAGAAAATTTGCAATATACATTTTTAGGGTACCAGTCCAGTTCTAACATGACTTTGATTGACCTGTATGTTAGGTACCCCCATAAAGGACTTCATCTAAGAAACTACACCCCTTAAAGTATTCAAAACAGTGTTTAGGAAATTTGTAAACCCATTAGGGGTTTCACAGAAACTGAAACAAAGTGGAGGTGAAATTTCAAAATGTCACTTTTTTTGTAGATTTTCAATTTTTATCCATTATTCACAAGAATATGATAAATGTGATCTGGGAAATGCAACTTAATATTGATTCCCCAGATTCTGCAGTTTTCAGAGATACCCATGTGTGGCCCTATTGCACTATTTGGCTCAACCCCAAACCTCAGAATAGAAGGAGCACCTACTGGACTCTGGAGTCTCATTTTCACGATTTTATTTAGGTGCCATTCCATTTTTGCAGACACTCTAAGGTGCTAAAACTTAGTAAACACCACAGGTGTTTCACTATTTTTTTTAGCGTTAGGCTGTGAAAATGAAAAAAAAAAATATTTTTTTTCTAACAATCTGCAATTTTAGCTGAAAATGCTTAATTTTTACAAGGAATCCTGGTAAAAATGCACCCAAAATTTTGTTACACAATTTCTTCCAAGTTTGGCAATACCCTACATGTGGGTGTAAACTGCTGTTTGGGCGCATATCAGGACATATGAGGGAGAGAGTGTTATTTGGCTTTTGGAGCACAGATTTTGGTGGCACCCTGTCGCATTAGCAAAGCCCCTAAAGGACCAGAACAGGTGAAACCATCCAGAAGTCGCCACATTTTGGATTCAACACCCCTCAGGGATCTCATCTAAGGGTGTACTGTGCATTTTGGGTGCATAGGTGTTCTATAGTTTTTTTTAGCATTGGGACATGAAAATGGGGGGGAAACGCAGTTCCACCATTGTTTTTTGGGCTTCAATTTTACAGCGTTCACCGTGCAGTGTAAATGACGTGATAACTTTACTATGGGGGTCGGTAAAATTGCAATTATATAAATTTTATACAGTTTTTTATGTTTTTTTCCTTTTACACAACTTTTTTGTTGTCCTATTCTGACAGTAATAACTTTTTCATTTTTCTGTGTACGGACCTGATTATGGGCTTATGTTTTGTGGGATGAGTTGAACTTTTTATTAGTACCATTATGGGGTGCATATGATGCTTTGATAACTTTTTATTAAGGTTTTTGTGAGGCATTTTGAACAAAATACAGCATTCCTGGTAGTGATTTTATATTTTATTTTTTTACAGCAGTCACTGTGCGGTATAAATGACATGCTGGTTTTACTCAGCAGGTTGATACGATTACAGCGATACCCAATGTGTATATTTTTTTATGGTTTACTGTTTTTACACAATAAAAACACTTATTCAAAAAGGAAAACACGGTTTTGCATCGCCGCAGTCTGAGAGCCCTAACTTTTTTATTTTTCTGTGTACCGAGCTGTGTTGGGGCTTTTTTTTTGCGTGATGAGTTGACGTTTTTACTGGTATCATTTTTGGGGGGACAAGACCTTTTGATCAGTTTTAAATCCGTTTTTTGGAAGGCAGGGTGAAGAAAATACTGCAATCCTAGTAGTGTTTTTTATTTTTATTTTTAACAGCGCTCACCGTTCAGTATCCATGACAAGTTAGTTTTACTCTCTGGGTTGATATGATCACGGTGGTACCCAATTTGTATAGTTTTTTTAATTTTGAAGCACCTTAAAAAAAAAAAAAAAAGTGTTTTATTGTGTAAAACAATATTTATGCATCGCTGTCTTCTGAGAGCCATAACTTTTTTAATTTACCGTATAAAGAGCTGTGTAAGGACTTTTTTTTTGCGGGATGAACTAAAGTTTTAATTGGTACCACTTTGGCATTTATTTGACTTTTTGATGGTTTTTTATTCCATTTTATGTGCTGTGGGATAAACAAAAATCGCAATTCAGTGACTGTTTCTTTTTTTTTTACGACGTTCACCGTACGGGTTAATTAACCTGACAGATTTATAGGGTGGGTCGTTACGAACGCGGTGATACCAAATATGGGTACTTTATTTATTTTTTATCTTTTTTGGGGCGATTGGCGTTCTTAAAGGGGAAAGGGGCGATGTACGTTTTTTTAGTTTATTTTTTGTGTTTTACTTTTTTACTTTTTTTTACTTTTTAAAATTTTTTCACTTTTCGCCAGTGGGGATCTGTAACAGCAATCGTCAGATTGCTGTTACCATGGTATACCTGTACACAGCATTACTGCTGTGTACAGGTCGCCATGGTAACTGCCAATCACCATACCCACAACGCATTGTGGGTATGGTGACGTCACCAGACTACCCGGATGCATTCAGACAGATTCTGGTAAGCGGACCAGTAGTGGAGCGGAGCGCCGTTACTGCGCCGATTATAGGCAGGGGGAGCTCACTCCTCCTGCCAGCGGCTTTATTATCGCGACCATGACAGGTTGCAATAATAAAGTGTTAATCACCCGCGGCCGGAGCTCACTCCGGCCAGGGGTGATGCGGCATGAAGCCGCGCAGTCCCCAGGACGTATGCATACGTCCATTTGCGGGAAGTCACTTCCCGCTAGGGCGTATGCATACGTCCAATGTCGGGAAGTGGTTAATACAATGTAAAGTAGTCAGTGTACAGCTTGTATAACAGTGTAAATTTGGTGTGCCCTCAAAATAACTCAACACACATTCATCAATGTCTATATCGCTGGCAACAAAAGTAAGTACACTCCTAAGTGAAAATGGACAAATTGTGACAGATTTGCTACTTTTTCCTTCGTGGTGTCATATGACTTGTCAGTGTTACAAGGTCTCAGGTGTGAATTAGGAGCAGGTATGAAAAATTTGGTGTTATCGCTCTCTCACTCTCTTATACTGGTCGCTGGAAGTTTAACATGGTACCTCATGGGAAAGAACTCTCTGAGGATTTGAAAAAAAAAAAAGAATGGATTAGGCTATAAGAAGATTGTCAACAACCTGAAATTTAGCTGCAGCAGAGTGACCAAGACAATATAGAGGTTTAACAAGACAGGTTCTACTCAGAACAGTCCTCGCCATGGTCGAACAAAGTAGTTGAGTGCACGTGCTCAGCATCATATCCAGAGATTGTCTTTTCAAAATAGACGTATGAGTGATACCAGCATTGCTGCAGAAGATTAAAGTGTGGAGGCTAAGCCTGTCAGTGCTCAGACCATATACACACACTACCTCATATTGGTCTGCATGACTGTTGTCCCAGAAGGAAGCTTCTTCTAAATATGATGCACAAGAAAGCCCACAAACAGTTTACTGAAGACAAGCAGACTAAGGATTACTGAAACCATGTCCTGTGGTTTGATGAGACCAAGATAAACTTATTTGGTTCAGATGGTGTCAGTAATCAGGTGAGGAGTACAAAGACAACTGTGTCTTGCCTACAGTCCAGCACGGTGGTGGGAGTGTCATGGTTTGGGACTGCATGAGTGCTGCCAGCTATGAGTAGCTACAATTTATTAACGGAACCATGAATGCCAACATGTACTATGACATACTGAAAAAGAGCATGATTCCAATATGATAACCACCCCAAGGACACCTCTATGGCGATCCCTGCCTTGCTAAAGAAAATAAGGGTAAAGGAGCTGAACTGGCCAAGCATGTCTCCAGACCTAAACCCTATTGAGCATCTGTGTGGCATCCGCAAATGGAAGGTGGAGGAGCGCAAGGTCTCTAACATCCACCAGCTCCACAATGCTGCCATGTAGGCATGGAAGAGGATTCTAGTGGCAACCTGTGAAGCTTTAGTGAACTCCATGACCAAGAGAGTTAAGGAAGTGTTGGAAAATAATGACGGCTACACAAAATATTAAAACTTTGGGCGCAATTTATCCAATTTCACTTAGGGATGTACTCACTTTTGTTGTCAGTGGTTTTGATATTGATGGCTGTGTGTTGAGTTATTTTGAGCTGTACCCTGACTACTTTATATCATATCAAAGTATCATATTTTCAATGTTGTCCCATGAAAAGATATAATACAATATTTACAAAAATGTGAAGGGTGTACTCACTTTTGTGAGATACTGTATTTATATCCAATAATATATTATGTAAATAAATACATAGAAATAGTTATAAGACAATGGTCTATGTATAATACTTCTAAATAATGGACATACAGTTACCAAATAATACCACTATAAAAGTAGCAAATATTATACCGTAATGTTATTGACCAAACCAGTGTACCAAGGCCAAGATTAATAATTAAACCACTGTACAAAGACCAAATAATACCACCACACCATGATCACATATCACCTCCACATAGTAACTGAATAACACCACCACATACTGTTCCTGAATATATACCATTGTACTAGAACCATTTTTTCCACCATACAATTACTATATAGTGGTAGATACTATTTGTCCATAGGTGTTCTGCAGACAAATGAGTAATTACAGTGTAGTTACATTCAGTGAATCACAGATGACATCTTATCTGATGAGTAATTCCCTTTCCTTATACGTCTTGTCCTGACCACCATGATGACTTCTTCCAGCCATGACTTGTCCTCGCAGATTTTACCATACAAATATCTTAGACCTCTCCTTTTCTAGCACCTCACTACCTGTTCCCCACCACTGTACTAACTCCCCATGGGGTGAAAGGTGGAAGTGAGTAGGTAATGGGATGATATATATATATATATATATATATATATATATATATATATTATATATATATATATATATATATATATAGTTATAGTTATATTTTGTACTGGTATTAGCCCTCATGACACAATGGTAGAGGGAAGTGCAGGAGAGAGGGTAAAGGTCAGACAGAGTAAAAACCCTCTGGAGATCCTAATGTGCAACCTGAACTCTGTCCCAAGCACTCCTAAAAGATCAGCTGCAGTCTTCAGGATTTTCAGAGGGTGTCAGGTATTGAGTTAGTAATTTCATGGTTTTTATAGGGTTTCTTCTTTTCTACAGTTTACCCTGTTTGACTATAATTCACTAACTGGACTACATTGGACTCGTTAGACTACGTCACATCAGTGTTGGAGATATTGATTTAATAAAATGATCAACGAAGTATGTTTATTTAAATATACTATTTTTTTGTTGTGTCTGTGGGTTTTTTTAACCAAATTTTTCCAGTGTTAGTGATGGAAGTGTCTGACAGATGCCTTTCCATTAATATGACTGGGACTTAGTATTAGTCAGCAGTGTTTTTCCCAGTACCCAATGCACCAGAGTTACCACCAGAAGTGGGCAATCTAATGTGGTGGTCTGCTTTCGAGGTGGCTGCAGACTGGTATTTTTAAGTTGGAAAAGGCCCAGTATCCATGGACCTACCCATCCTGATAGTATCGGGCTGCAGCCTACAGTTTTATCTTAGCTAGTTATAAAGGAGGTGGGGACCCCACATCATTTTCTTTTTATCATTGCTTAAAGACAAAAAAAATTATAGTTAAAAAAACAAAAGCAAAGTTAGGAGCCCCCTCTTATTCATAACGAGCCAAGGTAAAACTGGGATGGGGTATCTACTACTTATCAAATAAAGGGTGATGCACACAGACTCAGACTGGCCCACAGGAAAATAGGGGAAACTCCCAGTGGGCCCCTGAGCATGGTAGACCAGGTCCTACACTGGATGCACAGATTATATACATGTACTGGAACTTGGTTCGAGGATTTGGGTTTGGTGGTTTGTGCTGCTAGAGATTATTATTATTATTTATTTTAGAGCGCCATTGATTCCAAGGCACTGTATATTCAAGGGGAGTTACATACATAACAAATGTTGAACAAATACAATAGTGACGATAAATGACTAGCAACTGATACAGAGGGAGAGAGGACCCTGCCCACGAAGGATTAGAATCTCCAAGGAAAGGGGAGAGAGACAGAAGGTGTGGGACAGACATGTTTGTGGGGCGGTGTGCTGGTGGTGGGGTTATTATAGGTTATAAGCTATCCTGAAGAGATGGGTTTTCAGGTTGCTTTTGAAACTGGTGAAAGTTGGGGAGAATCTGATGTTTTGGGGTAATGAGTTCCAGAGAATGGGGAAAGCACGAGCGAAGTCTTGGAGACGGTTGTGTGAAGAGCTGATGAGAAGAGAGCAGAGAAGAAGGTCCTGTGAGGAGCGGAGACTACGAGAGGGGAGATATTTAGAGATTAGAGCAGAGATGTATGGAGGGGAGAGGTTATGGAGAACCTTGTAGGTCAGGGTTAATAACTTGAAATGAATTTGCTCGGCAATGGGAAGCCAGTGAAGGGATTGACAGAGGGGAGAGGCAGAGGAGTAGCGAGGAGAGAGGTGGATGAAACGGGCAGCAGAGTTGAGGATGGTTTGAAGGGGAGCAAGAGTGCTAGATGGGAGGCCCTAGAGAACGGTGTTGCAGCAGTCTAGATGAGAGATGACAAGAGCATGGACTAACTTTTATTTGTAGTGTCAAAGTTCAGGAATGGGCGGATGCGTGAAATATTTTTCAGGTAGAGGCGGCATGCAGAGGTGATGGTTTGGATGTGTGGTTTGAAAGACAGAGAGGAGTCAAAGGTTATCCCAAGGCAGCGTACTTGTGGAGTTGGTGAGAGAGTGTAGCTATTGACATTGATAAAGGGATCCGGAGAAGGGATGGAGTGGGACGGTGGAAAGATGATGAATTCGGTTTTCTCCACATTTAGTTTTAGGAGGCGGGAGGAGAGGAAGGAGGATATGGATGATAGTCTGGGATCCGGGAGAGAAGAGAGTTAATATCAGGACCGGAGATGTAAAGTTGCGTGTCGTTCGCATACAGGTGGTATTGAAAGCCGTGTGAAGCTATGAGCTAACCCAGGCCAAGAGTGTAGATAGAGAAAAGTTGTGGGCCCAGGACTGACCCCTGGGGGACACCAACAGAGAGAGGGTGAGAGGAGGAGGTGGTACAAGAGTGAGAGACACTAAATGTCCGATCAGAGAGGTATGAGGAGATCCAGGAGAGGGCCAAGTCCATGATGCCGAGGCAGGAGAGGATTTATAGCAGGTGGGAATGGTCAACAGTGTCAAAGGCAGAGGACAGGTCTAAGAGGAGAAGCACAGAGTAGTGGCATGAGGCTTTAGCAGTTACTAGGTCATTGGTGACTTTGGTTAGGGTGGTTTAAGTAGAGTGGTGGGGTCGGAAGCCAGATTGGAGTGGGTCAAGGAGAGAGTTGGAGGAGAGGTGGGAGTACTTGCTGTTCAAGGAGTTTGGATGCAAAAGGAAGCAGTGAGATGGGACAATAGTTGGACAGTGAGGAGGGGTCGAGAGATGGTTTCTTAAGGATGAGTGTTAAGGTGGCGTGTTTAAATGAGGAAGGGAAGTTGCCAGAGGTTAATGATAGATTGAATAGGTGGGTGAGGGCTGGGAAGATAACAGTGCTGAGTAGTGATGAGCGATTACATTGACTATTGTCATCGGGTCGATAGTCGATATCGGCAATTATCAAGACGATATCCGATAGTCGATAATAGATTATCGCCGATGACCATTAAAGTCTATGGGAGAGGAACAACACCTTCATTATTACACCCAAACAGGGCTGGAGAAGCTGGAATTAACATCCACAACAGTCAAATGGATACATGCTACATCTTAGGCAACACACTTAGGTTATAAAAGCCACAGAAAAAAAGGCACACACCATTCACTATCCCTGTCTTGCACCACAGCCTGACCCTTAAACCTGCATGACCCACAGATTAAAAAGTGCCGGAAATAGGATAATAGATTATCGCCGATGACCATTAAAGTCTATGGGAGAGGAACAACACCTTCATTATTACACCCAAACGGGGATGGAGAAGCTGGAATTAACATCCACAACAGTCAAATGGATACGTGCTACATCTTAGGCAACACACTTAGGTTATAAAAGCCACAGAAAAAAAGTCACACACCATTCACTATCCCTGTCTTGCACCACAGCCTGACCCTTAAACCTGCATGACCCACAAATTAAAAAGTGCCAGAAGGCAGTATGATTTGAACCATCATTTTACTTGAACTGGACATTGACTATCCCTGTCCTGGAACGCAGCATGACCCTTAAACCTATCTGACCCCCAGATTAAAAAGTGCCTGAAAAAGGAGTCTTTGAACCACCATTTTAGTTGAACTGGACATTGACTATGCCTGTCCTGGACCGCAGTATGACCATTAAACCTGTCTGACCCACAGATTAAAAAGTGCTGGGAAAAGGAGTCTTTGAACCACCATTTTAGTTGAACTGGACATAGACTATCCCTGTCCTGGGCCACAGCATGAGCCCCAAACCTGCATGACCCCCAGATTTAAAAAGTGCCGGAAATAGGAGTCTTTGAACCACCATTTTAGTTGAACTGGACATTGACTATATCTGTCCTGTACCGCAGAATGACCATTAAACCTGTCTGACCCACAGATTAAAAAGTGCAAGAAAAAGGAGTCTTTGAACCACCATTTTAGTTGAACTGGACATAGACTATACCTGTCCTGGGCCACAGCATGAGCCCCAAACCTGTCTGACCCACAGATTAAAAAGTGTCGGGGAAAAGGAGTCTTTGAACCACCATTTTAGTTGAACTGGACATTGACTATACCTGTCCTGTACCCCAGTATGACCATTAAACCTGTCTGACCCACAGATCACAAAGTGGCACTATGCTATTTTGTACAGTGACTGTCATTTAGTATATTTTTTGGTAACTGACATTTGTTTACAGAATTTATTTAGGGAAGTTTTATTTATAGTTTTACATTATTATCATTTTGCTTTTTTTTCAAGTGTGATAACATACAACATACACCCCTCCCTGCAGTTTTTAAAGGTATTTTTTTACACGTGTAGATGTGTTAATTCGTCCGCACACCCCATAAGTAATACAAATGTCCTAATCATCCCCAAAACACTTCTTAGTTGAGAAGACATTTGCCCTCCTGGCTTCTGAGAGTGATTCAGCCAATCAATTCAATGGTTTCATTTTTCCTCCAAATCCTTCTTTAGTGCACATACACATATTAGGCACATACACCCCTGGAGATCAAATGATGCGACCCCATAGTGACTCCAGCCCCAGAAAATTTTAAGCCTCAAATTGTGCAATTTGTGTCCAGCCCTGGAGCCCTTTTTGACACTACTTAACCTCACAGAAATCACCTTTTTCAAAATCTGATTTTTTTAGAGAAATTTGAAGCTCTCCTGATTGCCCCTAACGGTGAGAGCCAGTGCTGCTGTCAGCCATCTGTTAACACGGAGGTCCAGCTGCCAGGGCCAGACTTACAGTGGGTGCGGTGAGAGCCCAGGCTAGCGTCTGTCATCTATTAACACTCAGGTTCAGCGGCCAGGGCCGGAGTTACAGTGAGTGCGGTGAGAGCCAAGGCTGGCGTCCGTCATCTATTAACATGGTAAAAATGCTCTTATAACGCAGCAACGAAAACAGCCGTGCTGAAGCAGAGTGCGGAAGTGTGAGGTAAGACCTCCAGCCTTCCTCAGTAGACAGTCAAGACCTGGGCAACGCTTGCCCCTCCGTATGAGTGCGGAACAATTGAGCTTCACTTGGAAATACTGGTGGTTAACGCTCCTGTTCCACCCAGGTGCCCTTTTTCTTGGCATGTATACTGATAATAAAAGGTATTTTTGGCACCTATCAATACACCTGTGGTGACTACAAAATTGCTGGATTCAAATTTAAGTGCAAGGTACCTCTATCAACAAAGCTTGACTGACCAAAAGTGAAAAAAACACCTATCTGAAATGTATACGGATAATAAACGGTATTTTTGGCACCTATCAATACACCTATGGTGACTACAAAATTGCTGTATTCAAATTTAACTGCAAGGTGGCTCTATGAACAAAGCTGGCCTGCGCCAAAGTGAAAAAAACACGTATCTGAAATGTATACGGATAATAAAAGGTATTTTTGGCACCTATCAATACACCTGTGGTGACTACAAAATTGCTGGATTCAAATTTAACTGCAAGGTACCTCTATGAACAAAGCTGGCCTGCGCCAAAGTGAAAAAAACACGTATCTGAAATGTATACGGATAATAAAAGGTATTTTTGGCACCTATCAATACACCTGTGGTGACTACAAAATTGCTGGATTCAAATTTAACTGCAAGGTGGCTCTATGAACAAAGCTGGCCTGCGCCAAAGTGAAAAAAACACGTATCTGAAATGTATACGGATAATAAAAGGTATTTTGGCACCTATCAATACACCTGTGGTGACTACAAAATTGCTGGATTCAAATTTAAGTGCAAGGTACCTCTATCAACAAAGCTTGACTGACCAAAAGTGAAAAAAACACCTATATGAAATGTATACTGATAATAAAAGTGGAGTTTTGCACCTAACAAATAGACCTGCAGTTACTAGAAAAGATCTGTATCCTAATATAAGTTCAGGCTGGCCAACATCCAAGTAATATTTCAACAGAAAACTGTTAATAATAAAGCTATTGCAATGCAATGTCTACACTAAGTCTGGGTGCACAATATCCAGTATCCTTTAAAGAGCTTGTCTGTGTTCGCCCGCAGGCCCCTCACCCTCGTTCTCCCTGTGACTTTACAGGGCTAGATGCTCCTTTAAAATTCTCAGCCTAACTACCTAAAATCTGCAAATCTCTGATCTACCTAAGTTCTAAGGTTCCCAGCTAAAAGTATAGCTGTCTCTGTGAACAAATAGAATAATTTCATTGAGCTGTTTGCACAGAGGCAGAGCGCACGTCCTACTCCTTTGAGATACTGACACACACTGATCATGAACAGGAAGGGCTGTTCTATGTACAACGAGGTCATGTGATTTTTCCAGCCAATCGCAACCATACACATCCCAGTCATGAAGTCGCACACACAGCTCAGCCTGCTCTATTCTCTAAGTTGATTTGCTGGCCGCCAAAATGACAGGAAGCGACGTGTTTTTGACTTTGGCGCACTACAGCTTTGTTCATTGACGCAGCTTGCACGTAAATCTTAAAACAGCAATTTATAGTCACCACAGGTGAATTGAAGGTGCAAAAAATACATTTTATTATCCGAATACATTTCAGATACGTGTTTTTTGACTTTGGCGCACTACAGCTTTGTTCATTGACGCAGCTTGCACGTAAATCTGAAAACAGCAATTATATAGTCACCACAGGTGAATTGAAAGGTGCAAAAATACCGTGTATTATACGAAAACATAACAGATACGTGTTTTTTGACTTTGGCGCACTACAGCTTTGTTCATTGACGCAGCTTGCACGTAAATCTGAAAACAGAAATTTTATAGTCACCACAGGTGAATTGAAAGGTGCAAAAAATACATTTTATTATCCGAATACATTTCAGATACGTGTTTTTTGACTTTGGCGCACTACAGCTTTGTTCATTGACGCAGCTTGCACGTAAATCTTAAAACAGCAATTTTATAGTCACCACAGGTGAACTGAAAGGTGCAAAAAATACCGTGTATTATACGAAAACATAACAGATACGTGTTTTTTGACTTTGGCGCACTACAGCTTTGTTTATTGACGCAGCTTGCACGTAAATCTGAAAACAGCAATTTTATAGTCACCACAGGTGAATTGAAAGGTGCAAAAAATACCGTGTATTATACGAAAACATAACAGATACGTGTTTTTTGACTTTGGCGCACTACAGCCTTGTTCATTGACGCAGCTTGCACATAAATCTGAAAACAGAAATTTTTTTAGTCCCCAACGGGTGAATTGAAAGGTGCAAAAAATAAAATTTTATTACCCCCGAATACATTTCAGATCTGTTTTTTGGGGTTTTGGCGACTACAGCTTTGTTTTTGACGCAGTTTTAAATCCCCACTTTTTTAAATCTTTAAAACGCAATTTTTTTAGCCCACCACGGGGGAATTGAAAGGTGCAAAAAAAGCTTTTGAATTAAAATGAAAACATAACAATACGTTTTTTTTTGAGTTTGGCGAAATACGGGTTTTGGGTTCGTTGACGAAAGTTGCACGTAAAAAAAAACCCGAAATTTTTATGGGCAAAAGGTAAAAGGGAAAAGGTGAAAAAATTTCCGGTTTAAATGAAAAAAACAGTTACGTTTTTTTTGATTTTGGGGGCGCACTCCCGTTTTGGGTTCTTGACCAGCTTGCACGTAAATTAAAACCCAAGAAAATTTTAAGTCCCCACGGGTGAATTGAAAGGGGGAAAAAAAACCCGTGTATTTTTCAAAAAACTTTAAAAATTTTACGTTTTTTTTTGAAACTTTTGCCCAGTCCCAGATTTGTTAAATAGAGACCCCATCCCATTTTAAATTTGAACCCCGCAATTTTGTTTTGTTAAAAGGGATTTGAAAATGCTGGTTTTGCCGTTTTTTTTAAACCCCCTTCCCCGACTTTGGGCTATCCCATACACCCTGGCGATGGGCCCCGGGTTTGCGGGCGACCCGGGCCCCGCGTTTCGGGCAGGGAAACCCCGCGGTAAATTCCCGCTGGCTTAAAGCCCCTTCCCCCCCCGGGCCCGGAGTGAGCCCCGGGCCCCCCCGGGTGAAAAAACGATCATTAAACCGCACCCCGGGTCAGGGCCCCGCGATAATGATGGCCCGCAGGCAGGGGGTGAGCCCCCCCTTGCCTACGATGGGCCGGGGGCAGCGGCAAAAGATGCCGCCCCCCCGTCTCCTCCCAGACTCCCCCGGATCCCTTTTGAATCACCCGGGGGAAAAGTCGGGACGCCCCCCAATCCCACAATCCCTTGGGGCCGGGGGTTTTTCACTATTTGCCATGGCGCCCTATCCCCCGCAGAAAACCGGCTGTGCACAGATCGCCTCTTCAAACAGAATCTAATGTTTGGCTTTTCCACAGGGGGGATTTGCATTTAAACAAATCCCCCATTTGGGAAAATTAAAAAATTTTGAAAAAGAAAAAAAAAAAAAAAGAAAACCCAAAACAAAAAAAAAAATTAAAAACACATACACTCCCCTTTTCCCCCCTTTTTAAAAAACCCCCAATCGCCCCAAAAAAGATAAAAAATAAAAAAGTACCCATTTTTTGGTATCGCCACGTGCAAAATGATCCCCCCAAAAAAATTTTTCACTTTAAATTAACCCCAATGGTGAACCCCGGGGGAAAAAAAACAAAAAAAAAAAAAAACAGTCAAGAATTGCGTTTTTTTGTGCATCCTGCCGCCCCTTAAATGGAAAAAAAAGGATAAAAAAAACCATAAAAACCCGCCAAAGTTGAACCCAAATTAAAACTTTCATTTTCCCCCCGAAAAAAAAAAAAATTTCCCTAACTTCGGGTATCGGAAAAAAAAAAAAAGTTAGGGCTCTCGAAACAGAAATGCAAAAATATTTTTTTAAAAAACAATAAAAACACTATTTTTTTTTTAAAAGTGTTTCCCCAAATTAAAAAAAAAAATAAAAAATGGGGAAACGCCGTAATCAAAATGGGCCCCTTGAGGTAAAGCAAAAGGGTTTTTTTGGATACTCCCGGTGATTGCTGTGAAAAAAAAAAATAAAAAAACTACTAGGATTGCAGTATTTTTTCCCCTTACCTCCCTTTCCCAAAAAAAAAACGGTTTTTAAAACTGACAAAAAAGTTGGGCCCCCCCCCAAAAAGGGAAAACCAATAAAAACGTCAACCCATCCCGAAAAAAAACAACCCCCTAAAACGCTTGGTACACAGAAAAATAAAAAAGTTATGGCTCTCGGGATTATGGCGATGAAAAAAACGTGTTTTCTTTTTGAATAAAAGTGTTTTTTTATTTTTTAAAAGCAGTAAAACCTAAAAAAAAAAAAACAAAAAAAGGGGATGCTGTAAACGTATCCCACCGCTGATTACTAGCCTGTCAGTTTTACTGCATGGTGACGCGTTAAAAATAAAAAAAAAAAAAAAAAAAACTTTCCGGAAAGTGTATTTTTGGTTTAAAAAGGCCCCACAAAAACCTTAATAAAAAGTGATCAAAGTTTATATGCCCCCCATAATGGTTCAAAAAAAAACGTCAATCATCCACAACCAAAAAAGCCCTAAAATTTTTTTTAGCCCAAAACAAAAACTGAAAAAGTTTTGGCTAACCCGAAAAGGACAACAAAAAAACACAATTTTTTTAAAAAAAAATTTTTATTGTGTAAAAGTAATAAAAAATAAAAAAAATATAAAAAAATCTATAAACATTGCAAAATTTTTACCCCACCCCCCCAAATAAAAATAACCCCATCATTTATACTGCACGGCGGGAAAGGTTTTAAAAAATTTAAGCCCCAAAAAAAAAAATGGCGGAAAATGCGTTTTTTCCCCCCATTTTATAGCCCCAAAGCAAAAAAAAAAAAAAAACCCTTTTGGGAAAACCTTGGGACCCAAAAGCACAATACAAACCCCCAAAATGAATCTATGGGCGTGCTGAATCCAAAAAGGGGTGACTTCTGGAAAGGGTTTTACCCCGTTCGGGAAAATTTTGGGGGGTTTTAAATGCGACATGGGCCCCCCCAAAATTGCGTTCCAAAAAACCAAGTAAACCCCCCTCCCCCCCTTATAGCCCTGCCACGCCCAAAAAAGCAGTTTAAAACCCCCAAAGTAGGGTATTGCTGAACTTGGAAAAAATTGCGTAAACAAAAGGGTTTTTTTTTTTTTTTTTTTCCCCGGATGCCTTGTAAAAAAATTTAAAAATTTTCCCGTAAAAAATTTCCCGATTAAATTTGGAAAAAAAAAAAAGTGTTTTAAAAAAATTTTTACAAACCTAAAGCAAAAATTTTTTGGGGACACACCTGTGGGGTCGGGTATCCCACTTTCAACCCCCGGTATTTTCCTTAAGGGGTTTTAGTTTCCCAATTTGGGGGGTTTTTTTTAAAGGGGGGTTTTTATTAAATTTTTTGCACCTTAGGGTGTCCGGGAAAACTGAAAAAGGCCCCCCAAATAAAATTTGAATTTAAAATGAGGGCCCCCCGAGTCCAGTAGGGGGCTCCTCCTATTTTTGGGGGTTGTGGGGTTTAGCCAAAATAATGACTAGGGCCACATATGGGAATCTTTGAAAAAAGGCAGGGAAAAGGGGGAAACAATATTAATTTGCATTTTTCCCCGAACATTTACCGTATTTTGTGAAAAATGCTTTAAAAAAAGAAAATCTGCAAAAAAATAAAATTTTGAAAACTTTTCCCACTTTGCTTTTAATTCCGTGAAACACCCCAAAGGGGTTTAAAAAACTTCCAAAAAGGCCCGTTTTTTAATTTCTTTAAGGGGTGTTTGTTTCTTAGATGGGGCAAAAATTTTTGGGGGGGATTTAAATCAGGTCAAAAAAAAAATACGTTAGAAGGAAATGGGCCCTAAAAAATGTGGCTTGGGAATTTTGTTGAAAATTTAAAATTTTCTACTAAATTTCTAAGCCCCCCAAAGTCGTAAAAAAAAAAAAAAAAAGACATTTAAAAAATTTGGGGCCAAAAATCAGCAGCCCCTATGGGAGATGCCGGTTTTAAACTTTTTTTGAGTGGGAAAAATTTTTGTCTTAAATGCAGAAAATTTTGAAGTTTAAAAAAAAGGTAAATTTTTCAAATTTTTTAAAGATTTTTTTATAAATTTTTTCCCCAAAAAAAACAAAAACAATTTTTTTTTGGGCCAAAAAATTTTTTTACTATCTTAAAGTATAATTTGTCACGAGAAAAAAATCTGCTGAATCAATGTATAGTTTAAAGTATCAAAAAGTGATTTTTCTCTCACATAAATGTGTACACCTTGACAGATTTAAAAAAATGGGCCTCTGTCAGAGAGGCCAAAACTGGCTCCGGCGGTAAGGGTGTTAAAATAATAGACTTTCACCAAACACTATTCCATACCTTCTCAATTTTTATATTTCTGAACATGGAGTGAAAAATGCAGGTGGTAAGCGAGCAAAGAGGGGGTAGCACATGGAGGGTAGAAGGTACGAGAGAAGGTGGCTCCTTCAGTGCTGGCGACAACACGCATGCCCAGCGGATCGTCAGTTGGCAGGACCGTCAGTCCTGTCATCGCTTGGTCAGGCCCTGCTGAATCTCAGTAACGAACAGCGATCCGCCAAACTGTTCTTCAGTGGTTAATGCAACACCTGCATCCAGCAGTCTTACCTCCTCGTCCTCCCAGTCACGGAGCCACAAATGTCGTACATCAGCATCATCAGCATCCGTCCAACATGAACGAGCCAAATGTCAACACGTGTACCACCACTGTGGATAATCCATTGTCTGAATGACCTCTTTGATGACAAAATGAGGTGGGGTCAAAGAGCATGTATAAAAGATCAAGAGGATGATTTAGGTCCTGCTCTACGACCCAGTAATTGATTGCCATCATGAGTGAGGAGAAGGAAGCCTGTCAATCTTGCAAAATCCCGGGCGGTCGGCAACAACAGCCATGCAGGCCCTCTTGCGCTTGTAGCCCGCAGCTTCTTGGATGCAGAAAGTCAGGAACGACCAAGTCAACCTGTGTTGATGATGATGATGATGACGACCATTGCGGAATCCATCCGTGGTCTTTTCCGCAGAAATTTGCTTCAGCGCTTCATCATTGACGAGGAGGCGAAGACGATGGGTAGTGTCAATACGGGTCCCGCCACAAAAAGTGGAGAGGCGTCGGCAAGAAGTCCGCTGATATGATTACCACCAGCTCACGACAGCGCAAACCCCGCTCCGTCCGCTTATCGCCGTCAAAAGTCCATGGACCTCTCAAGCCAGGCCTTCTTTGAGCAAAGCCTCTGGTTCACCCAGCGATGTCATATGGCCGCCTTTGCCGTAAACGCATAAGTTAGAGGCAGAATCCTAAGTGGAGATTAACCACCAGCGCCGACAAGGGGGGGGGGGCGGGGGGGGCCGGCGCGGGGGGGGGGGCCCCGCGGGGGGGGGGTGGTGTGGGGGGGGCGACCGCCACACACCACACGGGGGGGGGGGGCACAAACATAACCCCCCGCGAAAACAAATGGATTGAAAAGGGGGAATGTTTTGTTGTTGTTTTTGTTTGTTGGTGAAAATTTAATTGAAAATGTAATATGTCTAATGATGAGATGAATGAGTTTAAATGGAGGAAACACTGGCAAAAAAGGCCTAGACCGACGCCGGGCCTCCAAACCAATGTCACACACCTCTGTCTCCGCATCCTCCTCCTCCGCCATCCACCAAGCGTTCCTCAGCTGCCAGCATGTCTCTCAGATGTCAGTTTGACATCAGGGATCACCCCGCTCAGCCTCCACTGTTCCGCCCAAGTACCACCACACCACCAAGACCCATCCTACCCCTTCTCCTTCCACCAGTTTGACATCTGCACGCCGTACAGCGGCTACAGTAAATCTCTACGCAGCAGCCATCTGCTTCCCAGGTTTGGGGAGCAGAAATAAACACTTTAACCCAAACCATCCCAAAGCCAAAAGCCTGAAATGGTCGGCATTGCCAGATTTGGCCTGTAGGAAATTTGCCTTTCCGTCTTGGTGGACACAGATTGGGTCCCGTCCCACAGTCCATGGCCCCTTGCCGCCCCCAATACCAGATGCCGATGCAGGCATTTGCTGGCCATAAAAGCCTTCCCAGCCCTGGCCAGCCACGTGCATCTAAAAATTTTCAAGCGTCGTTGACTGCATCTGTGAGGCCTGGACAAGTCCATCGACCACCGACACATGGACTATCAAGAGCAATGGCCAAGGCCGCTATATCTCGTGGACACTCACTGGGTTAGCTTGTGATGGCTCTGGGGGTGACGGTGGCTTCTCAGGCTCGGCGCACAGCTCTTCAAACCACAGGGATGTTGCAGGGGCTCTAGTTCCCCCAGGCCTCGTGTGGCGCATCACGTGCCGAATGAAAAAAAAACTAAGAGAGGAGAAGAAACCAAGCCTATTATGAATTAAATACTGTCTTGGAGACCGTCCCCATCACAGGACAGAGCTGTCTGACGGCTCTCGCAACGCAGACACCAGAGCGCTGGCGCTGGTGACAAGAATCCTTCATGCCCAGCAAGGTGGTATGCTGATAACGGGCGAAATCTGCTCTTTGCGCTCCACCCTTAAGATCGGTAGTGCTGGAGCACCATAACCCTGTGTCCTGGCACATGTCATGAGATAACTTTAATCTCCTTTGTCGTCCAGAAATTTTCTAAAGAGCTACCCGGGTCTGGACTGCCTGCTTGAAGAAAGGCTCAAAGGTCTGAGATTCGCTACTTTCAGCCGTTCGCACCCTGACTTTCGTCCGAGCCTGACTGCGTTGCAGCGTCATCTCTGCTACCCCCGTCAACCGTCTCATAGTTGACGTCGTGCATACATACGCTTCAATTTCACCCTCCACACATAGCTCCAGCGATTTGGTGGCACAGCGCAGCCATTACCGCAGTACTAAGTGACACATGGCCTGACACATGCAGCGTGCCGGACCCTCGGGGTGTTGAGCCACCGAGAATGGAGGCATGGTGAAAGAGTCTTCTGCACCATCTTGCAGTTTTGAAGAAGCCACCGAAAATGTCAGTGCGGACAATTGCCCTTTCAGCATGAGCATTGTGGATTGATCTTACAAGTTCTGGAGAACGATTCGTTGGAGACACTCTGAAACAACAGGTCCCGCAGCGCCGGTAGGAGGAAGACGGACACAGATGGCGGACACGGAGCTATTCTCTCCGTCATAAATCCACGAAGGCCCGACAGTTACACAATTTATCAGCGTCTTCATTTAGGCAGTGGTTCGGGGTCCAGATAGCTAGTGCACAGGGGGCGCATCAGCTCTCAGGGTGCCATCATCTCAGGCAAGTCAGGGCTGTGTTGATGCTGTGCCGGAGGCAGCGGAGGAGGCGAGGAGGAGGAGAGGAGTATACCAAGATCGACCGATGTTATCCGTACGTCCTGCCTTGGATAGAGGTTGGATGGCGAAATTTGAGGCGGGAGAGGAAGATAGGAAGATCAGTTTGCTTACAGCGGGGCGTGCCTCGCCTACCCAGAGGCTTGGGAACTTATCAAGGCTCCATCTCTCACATGAGTGCTTGGATGCTCATTTCCCTCCAACTTGATCCTCGCATTAAAGGCCATCAAAATGAACAACAGTTACTGGGTGGTCCAACCACTCCTGGATCACCGGTACAAAACAAAACTCAGCACTTTCTTCCACCCCCCCAAATAGATGAGTAAAAAGCTAAATGGAAACCTTTGCTGATTTGATCAACTAAGACGATCTGTGCTTCTGATTCACGTTCTTCAAATGTCACGGTGAACAATGTCCAGCGACGTGACAGCATTAGAGTGCCAAGTAGCCGTAGCGGCAGCAGGCAAGCAGCAGCAGGCAAAGTTGGCATGTTAGCCTAATGGTTGACCTCTGGCATCTTTATTTACGCACTCAACCAACGAGCATTGCCAAAAGGCGCAGGGCACAACAATACAACACCCAGAGACCAGCTTAAGATCATGTTGCAACGACTATCTGCGTCTTCAACACCGATGAGTTTTTGTATGATGGTCCGACCCAATGATGACTATCTGGGTATCCAAAATGGCGACGCGAATGGCGTCCCAGAGACTGCGCTCGCCTACGCCATAGAGAGGTGATTGTCCCTGCCCAGCAGCCAGCGTCATATCTGAGGCGTGACCTCTTCAGCACAGCCGAGAGTCCATTACGAGACAATACGGATCCAGCTTTCACCACACGATAATGTATCGTTTGCGAACTTTCATCAGATGAATCAGCATGGATCTCTGATTGATGTTGTGGCCCCAATTTGGCCATATGGTCACCGTGTCTTAGTTTCGCATGGACAACTTCACATTTCCTCTTCCAAACAGAAATGGTCCTCTTAGAAAAACTATTTTAAATGATCATTTCATTACTGCAATTTTTACGCTCAGTTCCCAACAAGTTCATTTTGCTGGTTTTGCCTGTGAGGGAGACTGTAAAAGACCACCAAGGTTTCAGACAAAACCATATTCCATTTTCACTCACTTCATCTTTAGAATTTTTCGCATTTGAGTCATGTTTTAGGAGCATGTTAGCCTCACACCATTCTTCTCTCCTTCTAACAGTCAGGCTGAGAAGCTCATCCTCTACATCACGACCCTTTTTCCTCGCGGTGCGCACCACTGCTTTCGCTGCGAGCAGCTCTAACCCCCGGCAATAATATATGGTCCTTTGGAACAGAAATGTGCTTTTAAAAGTGGCATTTCTCCCTACACAATCTTTTTATACACATCGGCGCACGCGTACGACAGTCATATTTATAATTTTTTGGGTCATGTTGTCTGTGACGATACAGCAATAATTATTGGCCCTTATGAACATAATTGTGCTTTTAAAAGTGCATTTCTCCACTCACAATTTCATTAACAGTGGCTGAGAAAGTCATATTTATAAATTTTTTGCGGGTCCAATGTTTGCTGTGAGATTAAAGCTCTAATCATGTCCCTTTGAACAAGAAAAGTGCTTCCTAAGTGGCATTTCTATCTCTCCTCACAAATTTTTAACAGTGTCTGATGAATCCAATTTTATAATTAGTTGTATCGGGTCATGCTTCTTTGAAATGAGCAGCAATAACTACAGGTCCTATTTCAAAAAAAGTTGTTTCTAATAGACATTGTCTTCACAATTGTCAAAAGTTGCCATGGGTCATTTTTGAATTTTTGGGGCATTTTGCTGTGACATGCAGCTATACTACAGGCCTATTCTAAAAAATGTTTGTTTCTAACCGACATTTGTTCTTCAACAATTGTCCAAACATTCTCAAAAGGTCATGTCTTTGAATTTTTTGAGGCCATTTTGCTGAGTGTACATGCAGCTATACTACAGTCCCTTATTTTATAAAAAAAATGTTGCTTCTAACAGACATATGGTTCTTCACAATTGAGTCCCACACAACAAAGTAAAGAAGAAAAAAGTGGGCATCATGGTTCATGTTTTGAATTTTCTGGGGCATTTTGCCTGTGACATGCAGCTATACTACAGGTCCCCTAAATTATAAAAAATAGTTTCTAACAGACATTTGTTCTTCACAATTGTCAGATGTGCTCACGGATATGGTGCTGTCAGGAAACAGAAGAATAGGTAAGGTACACTAGCGTTAATGGACACATATTGCAAATGACTTGTTTTTGCAATATCTCTTTAAACATAGCTATCATCCCTTATGAGACAACCCATTTAATATAAATTAAAAAAAAGAGAAACACAAGAACATGGTAGGATTCCATCCTATTTTAAAAATGTGTTTTCTAGAATTAAACTACTTTAAAAAACTTGCATGTTACAAAATAGCTGTTAAAAAAAATTCCTCTGAATTGTAACAAGGGAGGATACACGGAAATACTTGACCAGAAGTATGTTACTTCAGAGGACCCATGGATTAGGACACGGACAGAGAACAAAGTACAGAGACAATTTTCTTCCTCCTCAGCATCTTTCATGAGACTAAAAATAGAAAAAGATTGCCAAGAAAAAGGCACCTATGGGTGAGTAACTGAGCGTTAACCACCAGTCATTTACCAAAGTGAAGCTCAATTGGCCTGCACTCATAATGAGTCGGGGCATAGCGCTACCCAGGTCCTTGATTTGTGAGTAATGAAGGTATAAGGCTGGGAGTTCTCACACTTCCCGCTTCCGCACTCTGCTTCAGCCTCGACAGTTTTTCGTTGCTGCTCTTCAGGCGGTAGCATTTCTTAACCTGTGTGTTAATATATGACGGACGCCACCTGGCTCTCACCGCACCCACTGTAACTCCCGGCCCTGGTTCATGCTGTGTGCAACAGGACAGGTATAGTCAATGCGTCCAGTTCAACAAAATGGTGGTTGAAAGACTCCTTTTTCCTGCACTTTTTCATCTGGGGGTCAGACAGGTTTTAATGTCCATACTGCGGTCCCACGGACAGTTCTAGTCAATGTCCTGTTCAACTAAAATGGTGGTTGAAAGATCTCCTTTTTCCGGCTACTTTTTAATCTGTGGGTCAGACAGGTTTATTGGTCATACTTGAGCTGTCCAGGACAGGTATAGCCAATGTCCATTTCACTAAGCTGGGTTGGTTGGAAAGACTCCTTTTTCCGGCAACTTTTCAATCTAGTGGTCAAACAGTTTAAGGTCATGCTGCGGTCCCAGGACAGGGTTTGTTCAATGTCCAGTCATACTAAAATGGTGTTCTGAAAGTACTCCTTTTTCCGGCACTTTCTTACCATCTGTGGAGATCTCAGACAGTCGTCTATCTTACACAATCGGAGTCCATCCCACTACGCGAGGCCCACCAGACACTCTCTCATATGTCAATTGTCCCAGTAAACGAAAATGGTGTTTAAAAGAATCCTTTATCGCGGCACTTTTTTTATAGAATCCTGTGGCGGTCAGACAGGTTTAAGGTTCATGCTGCGCGGGTTTCCAGGGACAGGGTTTGTTCAATGATCCAGTTCAACTAAAATGGTGTTGAAAGAGCACTCTTTTTCCGGCACCTTTTTAATCTGGCGTCCGACAAGGTTTTATGGTCAATCACTGTTGTCCAGGACAAGTTTCTAGTTCATGTCCAATGAAACTAAAATGGTGAGTTGAAAGAACTCCTCTTTCTGTACTTTTATAATCAGTGGTGTCAGACAGGTTTAAGGTCATTGCTGGCGGTCCAGGACAGGGTTTGTCCCAATGTCCAGGTTCAACTAAAATGGTGGTTGAAAGACTCCTTTCTTTTCCGGCATCTTATTTATCTGTGGGATCAGAACAGGTTTAAGGGTCATGCTGCGTCCAGGACAGGGTTTTGACAATGTCCAGTTCACTAAAATGGTGGTTCAAAGACTACTTTCTTCCGCACTTCTATTTTAATCTGTGGGTCCTGCAGGATTTTACGTCATGCTGCGTTCCAGGACAGGGATATTCAATGTCCAGTTCAAGTAAAATGAATTGTGTTCAATATTATATACTTGCCTTCTGGAACTTTTTAATTGTGGGTGACTGCAGGTTCTAAGGGTCATGCTGTGGTACAAGACAGGGATAAGTCCGAATAGAGTGTGTGACTTCTTTTTCTGTGAGGCTTTTATAGCCTAAGTGTTGTGCCTAAGAAGTACAGGTATCCATTTGACTGTTGATGGCTGAGTCTCAAATCCCAAGCCCTTCTACTCCTGACCAGCCCATGTATTGGAGTGTAAGAATTGAAGGAGTGTCTGTTGCTCTCCCATCAGACCTTTAATGGTCATCAGGAGATGATCGACTATCGACTATCAAATATAATCCTTATCCGATGGTGGCCGACTATCAACTATCGCCCGATGTCGATAGCCAACGTAATCGCTCAACACTACTAGAGAGGAAAGGTTATCATGAATAACAGTGGGAAGGCAGGTGAGAGAATTGCGCACTGGAGATCATTTCTAAAGTGGTCATTCTAGAATCAATTTATCATACATTCCTATATGTTAATATTTATTTTAATTCCATGTCTTAAATGATTTAGTATAACTCAAAAACAACTGTGTTTTTCCCTTGAGAGATAAGTTATTCTTTGTGTTCACGGAAAGATTGGAAACATCAACTCATCAGTTTCTGCTTTGTGTGTGAAACCTTGTTGACCTACAGAACAGTAGGGTAATACAAAGGTAAAACTTGAGGTGAATTCCTCAAACCCAAAAACAAGTTCAGTAGCTATTTTGAATGCATGATACGGAAACTCTTAGAGTTGTCACTCCACCCAATGTAAAACTGCTTGTTCAGATCCTGTTGTAGATGTTCTTAAGAAACGTTATTCCTCAGGAATATTCATTGCCTCAGTGATTGACAAATCAAATGGATTACACAGCAAGCACCATTATACTGGTATGAACTTTTCCATTTTCATTCTTTTCTAATTCGTCAACCTATCTAGTTCTCTCCCTTTACTATACCAATGACACACCGACAAATCAAGTTCTTCTCATCAATAACTATCCTCTCAGTGAGTTACTAAAGCCTATTGGAATCAACTAGTGGAACTGCACTGGTTAATATGGTATTGTTGAATGGTTGATAAGGCAGGATATATATTAAGTCCCTCTGGAAATTTTACATGGATTGTATATTATAGAGTAAACTTGCAGTGTGCAAATCTCAACTCTCTCTCTCGTGTTATGCATAGCCGCCTAAGTATTTTTTGAATTAGACCGTACTGTTTCAAACATAGGTGTTATTATCTTGAATGTTTTTGAGCAATGCATGAATATGTTCCAAACACAGTATGCATATTAATAACTATATGATCAGGAGCCAAAGTGTGGTATTCTATGTCTTTTATTTTAGTTTCAATTTTATTTTATTTGTTTTTATTCTAAAAAAATAATTTCTCATTTTGCATTTATCTATTCTATAAGTACAGAGAAAATAACATCACTGATTTTTAATGTAGATGTAGCAAAACATTAAAATGTATCTCCAATCTGAGATAATATGGACTAATATTTCAGAAAATTTATGTCAGTTGAGTGCTTTAAGGAGACAATGAGATATTCTTTATTGGTCCTTTGGTACAACAAAAGGGCAACAAATTGGAGGAAAGCCTTACTATAACATAGTACTTATAAACACTTAACATTCAAACTACATGAGTTGTATAAATCTAAAATAAACTGGGAATTTCAAGTTTTGGAAAAAAATGTTTTATTTTTTTTTCAGGTAATTAGTATGCTGCTGAGAAGCATTGTTATCTGTGAATTATTTTTTACTAGTTCATGGCTTGCACAGAGCTGTCCTTCCATGTGTAATTGCTTTAATGGAATCCAAGTTTTCTGTTCCAGTGACAAAATAGTACAAATTCCCATTGATATTCCAGTCAATGTCACCGAGCTCATGTTTTTAGATACATCAATATCTTTTTTGGAATATGCATCTTTCATTCGCTATAATGGTTTAAAAAAAATACTCTTTATTAACAATGATATACGTTTTGTACATCGCAATGCATTTCATGGACTACCTCACCTAACAAACCTGGAATTATCAGCCAATCCACTGTCTGAGATACAACCTGGCAACCTTTATGAACTCAAAGAGCATAGACAAACTCTTAATCACACACAATCCAATCGAAAATCTCGCCTTCATATCTCTTGAAAAACACAACAAAACTATAAGTACCTTGATTACAAGGAAGATAATATTTCACATAACTTCTGTCCGGGTTTATTAGTCCAGTTAAGAAATCTTTCGTGAATTAAACTTTGGATCTAATGAAATTACCAAACTTTATTTTGATTATTTTAATCAACTACAAAATCTCGGCATTCTTCAACTAAACAACAACAACATAACCAAAATACTACCAGGAAGCTTTGACAAACTGAGCAACCTTACTGAACTATCTCTGGATGGGAATAGGTTAAGTCGGATATTAAGGTACACTTTTGAAAAATTGACATCTTTGAAAAAGCTCAGTCTTGTTAAGAACTGTATTAGAGAGTTAAGTTCTCATATTTTTTCAACACTTCATAGCCTTAAATTGCTTTTCATAGAAGGAAACCAGGTTACTACTCTCCCTGCTGGGATTTTTGATGGACTACAAAACTTAGTCAGTCTGTTGCTTGGTGGAAATAAACTGGAAACAATCCCAAAGGGTATTTTTTTAAACTTAGAAAATTTAGAGACATTAAGTTTGTCTTATAACAAAATTCAAACCTTGGAAGATGATGCTTTTGAAGGGCTGAACTCACTCACTCACCTTTATCTCGACAATAACCATCTTAAAGATATACAGAAAAATATTTTCAAAAAAATGACCAGTCTACTTGTTATTAGTCTTCATCACAACCAGCTAAGCGTGCTTTCAGAAGATATATTCGATCCCTTACCTAACCTGATCTCATTATGTCTTCATAGTAATCATTGGTGGTGTGACTGTTCATTTACTCCTTTCCTGAACTGGATCAAATACAACAGCGATATGACTCATATTTCTGAAATAATTTGTGAAGGACCAGAACATCTCCATGGAAAACCAATAAATACATTGAAAAATCGAGAGCTAGATTGCCATGTAACCAAAAATATTCAGCAAAACCCGTCATTTAAGATGCAGGCGACAACCCTTACCAATGGTCCTGGCACTGAGGAGAATATTATCCAGAGCATCTGCAACTATTCAACCAGTAATGGTAGTTTAATTATTGTTTGTAAGCTGGAAGTCTGCTCAAGCATTAATATAAATGTTACTACAATGGAAGAATTCAGTACAAAAATATTCAATCATGTCTACATAAAGGAAGATTCTCAGTGTGGAGTCAAAACCCTAAAATTCACTATTACAGCTACATAATCTTCTGAACACTATGAATGATAAATAGGTTGTGCCACCAATAAAATTTATACTTCATATTCATAGGAGAGGTGAAAAATCTATGATCAGGAAAAGAGGGGAGGAGGTCTAACTATTGGAACTCTTATTGATCATGAGAACAGGGGTTTCAAATCCCCTCTCTGAATGGAGTTGTTGTTGCATGTATGCACTGTCATTTGTATCACTGTCAATAGGACATGTTAGGAATTACTACATCCATATCTTTGGCAGTCCTATAGATGGTGAATTGACCTCCATTCAGATTGAACATTTGTAACCCTTGGTTTCATGATTAGTAGGGGTCCTTGCTTTCAGGTGGCCAGTGACCATATATTTATCACCTATCCAGTAGAAAGGAGATCAATGTTATTGGTGGACAACCCCTTTAAGCTTTTTTTAATTCTTTGTTATGTTACATTGTTAAGAAATCCGCTATGTCATAATTTACATATAGATATCAGGTCATATAGGGCATTTGGATTATATTTCACACAATACAAACATTCCAGCTACATGCATGTAGGATACATTGCTTTATTATAGTTTACAGCTATGTGCAAAGTATGATGAATAACTAAGTCTTTTCTATGAACACTAAAAACATTAGGCTAGGTTCCCTCACTTGTTGTATACATGTACTTTATGCATACATTAGTATGATTATGTGGTTTGGGATTTTTAATAGAGTCAGTGGCAGATGTATGAACATGTATAAGCATGCAGTTGCAGCTCTTGTAGTATAATTTTAATAGATTGTTTTAAATGGATGATGAATGTGTCCAAGAGAGGCACAAAATGCAAATAAAAGCACTGCATGATCTTAAATAAATAGAAGCTGATTTTTCTGTTGTTAAAGTTACGTCATATCATTTGTACTTCTTTTAACAATTGCTTTTGCTTTTCAATAATAATCAGGGAAGCTGACCATAGAGGTGAAGTTACATTCTGCAGCGTGCAGTATGCAACATTTACTCTTGTCTCTTGATAAAATAACATCAGCTATACATTCCATTCTATGAAGGGGATTATTCTACAGGGAAAAGTAGAATCAGTAATACCATTATCTAACACTAAAATAGTACACCATATTCTATAGTAGTATCCAGTAGTGTAACGCCCAGCTGAAGAGTTTCATAATAAGTCTAAAGAATGCATTATTAATACTATCAGGTTTCATTAATACATCTGGTCCACACTCAACATCTGCCTTATGCGAATATATATAATATTTATCATTTATGATTTTATCGGATTGATCTAATTTTGGTACATAGTAGCTAGATAGGTTGTACCAAAAAACAGCTGTTCAAATAGCCAACTCAATATGAATTGCCATATTTGGCACTGCATGCTCAGATGAAAATGGATTTTGTTAACTGCCAAAACAAAACACAGCAATTATGGAGAATGGAGGTTTGCTAAAATTGTATCAAACATAAAAAAGTTGATTATTCTTACTATAGTGAAATGATTATAACTGCTTGCTTGAAGTAAGGAAATACTCCTGGCCACTCTAATGGTAACCACATTGTTTACAGTTTTAGGAAGCTTACATTGGATTCCACATTTCAGGATATATAATAGACGGCACTGTTTTAAAACATCTGGTAAGCAGTAACATGTGGCCTCTGTGCATCATAACACATCACATGTATGTAGGATTGTGTTCTGTCCTTGGCAGTGATATATAAAAATTGAGAAGAGATATGCCCATCAGTTGTCACGGTTTAAGAGATTTAAAACCAGCCTGAACCGCATAGCAAACTTTTAATTGGGGCCCCCCTGCCTTACCTTCTCCGATGGCGAACATTTACCAGTAACTCTCAATATATAGTCATGTAGTTACTTGACAGTACAAGGAGCACATGCCTAACCATCCATTTCATCATCATACTGATAGCAAACAAATTCCCTTATACCAAGACCAATTTTACTAATAACGCTACTACATAAGGATACAATTATACCGCCAGAAAACAACCACATATTATCACCACAGTACCAATATTACCGCCATATGGGGGCCATATAGTGATATAAACCAGTATACACAGGCTCTGCAGAGATATAGGGGATTACAGTGCAGTTATATCCTGTGACTCACAGGTGATGCCTTTTCCACTTGTCCATGGAGAATTGCAGACAAATATCTTAGAATCCTCACTTTTTTGGCACCTCCCTATCTGTCCCTCACCTCTGAACAAACTCCCCATTAGATGAAAGGTGGAGTTGGGGGGGAGGTTGTGAGGTGACAGGTGGGGTTATTTTTTTTGTTAGCATAAGGTCGAATAACACAATACTAGGGAGCAAGGTTAGGAGAGCAGGTACAGGCCATAGCTTAGAGGCACAGTCTCCTAGAGGGGTCTGGAGAAACAGAGGACTTACCCCTTGGAGATTTTGCTATAGCTATGGCCTGTACCTTTCAGAATCTAATCTCCATCCCTTGCACCCCAGAAGATCCGCCTCAGACATGATCTTTAGGGAGTGGAGGAGATGGAATTCAGTACGGTCATGCTTTTTTTTTTTTTTAACAAAATGGTCAATGAGGGATGTGGTCAGGACTTGTTTTAACCCCTTAACGACCTTGGGCGTATGAGTACGTCCCAGGGCCGCTAAGGGGCTTTGCAGGGGGATCGCTCCGCGACCCCCCCCCCGGACAGCCGCCGGGTGTTAGCGGCTAATCGGCGCTAACACCCGGTAGTAACAGCGCCGGCGGGTGGGTCCGCCCGCTGGCGCTGTTTAACCCATCAGACACCGCAGCAAAAATGGCCGCGGCGTCTGAATGAACGCTGATCGGTGCCGTGCACCGATCGTTACGGTCAGCTGCGCCGATCCGTCGACCGGGCATGGTGGTGGGGAGTCTTGTGAAGACTCCCGTCACCTACCCTGGCCGGTTTGCCCCACTTCCGTCCGCAGACAGGAAGTGGGGAAACCGCCATCTTTGTACAACCTAATGCATTGCATAGGCAATGCATTAGGTTGTATTAACAATCGCGCCCCCTAGTGGTCAAGCACCATAGGGTGACTAAATGTTACAGAAAAAAAAAAAATAAAGTTTTAAAGTACAAAAAAAAAGTATTCTAAGTTCAAATCACCCCCCTTTCCCCATTTTACAAATAAAATCATTAAAATAATAAAAAAGTTACACATATTTGGTATCGCCGCGTCCGAAAAAGTCCGATCTATAAAAATAACATCATTTATCCCGTACGCTGAACACCGTAGAAGAAAAAAAATTCCAAACGCCAAAATTGCGTTTTTTGGTCATTTTATGTCACTCAAAAAATGGAATAAAAATGATAGAAAAAAGTCGCATGCGTTCCAAACTGCTAGCGATAAAAAGTACACTTCAGCCCGCAAAAAATGCCCCCTCACTGACGTCCGTAGGTGTTAGTACAAAAAAGTTATTGGTCGCACAAAATGTCGCCGTGGCGCAAATTTCAAAAATAGAAGTTTGGAATTTTTTTATGGTACCAAAACATAACGGAAACCATACATGTTTGGTATTGCCGGATGCGTAACAACCTGTAGAATACAGATAACATATTATATTTACTAAAGATTGAACGCCGTAAAAGCAAAACCCCTGCAAACATGGCGAAAATACATTTTTTTCACAATTTGTCCTACTTGGAATTTTTTTGCGGTTTCCCAGTATATTCTATAGTATAGTGAATAACACCATTAGAAAGTCCATCTTGTTCCGCAAAATAAAAGCCCTCATGTGTCTATGTAGGTGGAAAAAAAAAAAAGTTATGGCTTTCAAAAGGTGAGAAGGGAAAAACGAACGTGTCAACAACAAAAAAAATGCCTGGTCCTTAAGGGGTTAAAAAAAAGTGTTTATCATTTTATTCCAGTTTTCATAATAGAGGTGTTTGACAGACCCTTCTGTATTACTAACGGCGGGACTTGGTATCAGCCACCTGGGTAACCATCAAAAGGAGACAAAAGTGTTTATCTGCTCTGGGGTGACTACGGGCTCTTATTTTTAGGGTGGAAAGGGACTTCCATATCGATGGACCTTCTTATCCGTATAGTACTAGTTTGCAGCTGTTGATTTTAGTTTGGCTGGTTATGAAAAAGAGGGGACTCTACTTTGCATTCTTTTAATTAATGATAAGAGTGGAATGTCTATTTCTAGACTTTCAATAAATGATTTTTTTTTTTTTTAAACGGAGGTTCACCCCCCATTTTTTTAAATAACTAGTCAAGGTAAAACCAGAAGATGCAGATTAATACTATCTGGCTGGAAAGGTTCATGGATATTGGGCCTTTCACACCCTGAACACATCAGGCCATAGCAGTCTCAGAAACGGACCTTCACATTAGAGGGAAAAGCTTCTGATGCTAACCCAACTCTGCCCAGTACCTTGCTTTTGGCACTGGGGATGTACTAGAAGGGGGTTAGTGTCAGCCTTTGGGGTGACAAAAAACAGCTGGCTGACACCATGTCCCAGCATTTTATAAAAAAAAAAAAAGAATCCAACAACACTGGTCTGACATAGTCCAACAAGTTGGACATAATTCAGAGGGGAAGCCTGTAAAATACAAAAACACTAATCAGCATATGACTGACAGGTATCCAAAATACTTGGGCAGCATGAATACTAAATATAGCCTTACAGATAGGTAGACTCCCCTTTTAGCCCCCCAAATAAGTTAGCCAAACCTATGCTATTAAATAGATACCCCCCAACTTGTGGTCTTGGAACATAGGCCGCCCATTATGTGGCAAGACCATGGTGGATAGGTATGGCTAAACGAAGCTAACATCCTAGTTAGAAAAGGCCCCAGGTACAAAAATAAAAAAGGCTCCAGGTAGGTTGTCACAGCCTAAAGCAGTTAAGTAGGTAGACAGGCAAGGCCCTTGGTAGGTAGGCAGGCTTGTGACAAAGCCCCAGTTGGGCGATAGGCAAGGCCCCAGGTAAGTAGGTAGGTAGTCAGACAAGGCCACAGGTTGGTAGGGGCTCTAGATGGGTGGGTAGGCAGGCAAAGCCCCAGGTAGGTAGGCTGGCACCTCCCTATCCCTGGCTGGGACCCAGGGAGGAAGGTAGACAAGACACTAAGTAGATAGATATACAGGCAAGTCCCCAGGTTGGTGGATAGACCCAATGTAAGTGAGTTGGCAGGCCCCAGGTATGTAGGCCCTAGGTAGGTAGATAAGCCCTAAATAGGTTGGTAGGCCCCTGGTAGGTAGGTAAGCTGGCCCCAGGTAGGTAGCTAGGCACCCATTAGGTAGGTGGGTTGGCCTCAGGTAGGTAGGCATTAGGTAGGATCCAATTAGTGAAAAAAAAGTGAAAAAATAAATTCACCTGTCCTTATTCCCACGACGAGTGGCAGGCTGTCTTCTCCTAGTGAAGCCCAGTGCAGGAGGTGCAATGATGTGATGTTATCACACCGGCTGTATCAGGAGGCATGGCTTACATCTGATAAACCTAGTGCCTAAGGTTTTAGGCCTTTTTGGCAGAATGGTTGGTCAGCAAGCGGGTGGCTCTCTTCTCTGCCAAGTGCTTTAACTGTTTGCACATCCTGAGGCCATGCAAAGAGTTAAAGAGACTGCACAGACTTAGGGATCAAAACTATTTGCTCTGATCACTAGGACATGCCTCTGAACACTCAGGACAGAAGGCTCGGGTGTTGTAAGGCAGGTTGCACCGTCTGGCTACATGTAACAGGCACTAGAGCTAATACAGCGATAGTTCCGCTACTGTGTAAGAACAAAACTGAGCACAATCTCTAGAGTGAACTTTTTAGGACTCGATCAAAATGTATTTTTCAGTTATATTATAGACTGAAAATTGCTTTCATTTTCACAAAAACAGTGGCTGATACACTGAACATTTAGGGCGACATGTAAGAACAGGGTTGTGCCAGTTATCTAGCATCAAAAAAGCTTTAGTAGACCTGTTCTATAGATTTATGAACAGTCGCATTCCAGACTTTGGCCCGATAAGCGCTGACACAACTCTTTTTTAGTGTGCCAATGATTTGGGACATAACAGTTAGAACAGCCAGACCAGGTTAAAGGTGGTGACTGAGCCTGAGTTGTCATACTGGCACTAGACTGCGCCTGTATGTATGACCTGCCGAAGAACAGCTTCATACATTCTGGTGCATTCTACACTGTCTAAAACAATGCAGTATTAACCCAAAAAATGTACAACTACATTATAAATAATCCAGGAATTATCACAAAACCACATTCCAACAAAGATATTCCAGACGTTATTGTGTTATTTTGCCATTTTTAAATGCAACAGCTAGAAAAAAAGTAACAGTCAATATTAATAGTTTTAGTAGTTTAAACAACATATTAGGTCATTTAAAAATTAAAACCAAAAACAAAAACAAAAAAAAAAAAACAAAAAAAAAAAAAAAAAAAAAAAAAAAAAAAAAAAAAAAAAAAAAAAAAAAACAAAAAACACTAAAATTCTGATTCTTCAAAAATATGTACAGCTTATATATTATCATTAATAGCAATGGCCCAATGTTTTGAAATAGTGGCCCATAGTCAATATATGAACTAGCATTTACATAATCTTTTTAAAACTTATCATCATGATAGTGACATAAACAAAAATAAAATGACACACATGTAAATCAAACATATAAGGTATATACAAAAATATGGTGTTACACTGGGTCAAAAGGTATGCCACTATCTTGGAGTCCAGTGTTGTGCCGATTCAGCATATATTCTTTAATAATGCACTTGTGTAGCTGATGTAATGATCCTCTGTGTCATTACAAAGTAATGAAGACTGTATAAAATGCAAAAATGAATGCACTTGCAGCATGTAACATTGTAGCATCATGTAGCACAGGACATCATGGCATCCTATTTGTCACATGCACATATATAGATGATATAGAGATGCATTGTTACATCGCAACAAAATATGTGGCATTTCTAAGTCCCTCATAGTGCATGAGTCAATATGTATACACTGCACAACCTCATGGCAATATATATGCTGCACAACCACATCGCGTCATGTATCGTTGCAGAGGGGCCTACAATGCCGAGTAGTATACAACCATATTCTATAAACTTATATTATTTATGAATCCACTGTAGGAGATCATAAAGTAGCATTAGTAGTTAGCAACCTTCCTCCCCATTCATTTCTATGGGAATATAACCGAGTGAGTGCGCTTGGTTATATTCGGATCTCCCATACAAAAAAAATGCGGAGGACATCTGCAAGTGCCACCCTCTTCATTCTCAGACTTGGTTAACTCGTATCTAGCTATGAGCCAACCTGTGAAGTGGATGTACCTTCTTCGGAACACCCTTTAATCAGAAACTAGCACTCCATATTCTCGCCTAAAGACTAGAGTAATCAATGTATGAATCCAATAGGATATTTTAAAAGTAATACTCAATCACCATCATTACAAAACACAGGGACTTCTTCTATAACTTGAAATCTTAATTCAGAAATGTTATGTCTCATATTCAAAATAATGATAAGAAACCAGCAAAGAGTGTTTTTTAGAGATGGGCGAATCGATTCTAACGAAGTGGAATTCGTTTAGAATTTCAGGAAAAATTCGGTTCTGAATGAAGTCGAAGTTT